>CAIGRP010097862.1:0-46893 GCA_903798385.1 Fraxinus cuspidata
AGATTGTGTGAAAGAGATTTGGGGAAAAAAATGGTAAAAAGATGAAATGAAGCAATTAAAGAAGAAAGGGAGTAGGGGTAGAAAATGATTTAGTATAATAATTATTAACATTATCGTGTGTGTGTGTGTGTGTGTGTGTCTATATATATATATAAAGGGTGAGGTATGTTAGAAAGTTAGTAAAAAAGAATATGGATTGGATATGAAGTTGATTAATAGGTACACACACCGCGCACACACACACACGTGTGTTAAATGAAATGAAGAATTGATCAAACATGAAATGGAAAATGATATGGTAGTGTATTGGCTAGTTAATTTTTATATGTGCTAATTTAATATTAGAAATTAATGGAATTTCTTTTATAACAATAACGAGAATTTCATTTATATTGTTGTTGTTGTTGTTGCTACTACTACTATTTATTGGTGGTAAATTAGTGTCATTATTAGTATTATTATAAGGGGTGTTTTATTATTTAAATTATAAGTTTAGTTTAGGTTTGGTAATTGGGAAATAATATGGTAAATTATGATTAATGTAGAGATTATTTTATTAATGCAAATATTGATCAAGAAAGTCGCGAAAAAAGGTAAATATTGATATTATTCAACTTGTACAAAATACATTAATATGTGAAATTATGTGTTTATATGTGTTTGTTTTCTTTATGTGACATGGTAGTGTGACACTTGTGCATTAAGTTTATCTAGAAAACATATGGATAATACGTTTTCAAGGTCATGCATACTTTTGTTGTCATTCTCATTGAATTTATGGTTGAAAATTTTAAATGTGAATCACATTATAGATGTACTATATTATTGTGTCCGAATAAATATACTGTTTTGAGACTCGTGACGATCATTAAGGGTAGCCAAAGGTATTCGGTGTTCGGCAACTGTATACATGCAATGTTAGGAGGTCCCTTGGTGGCATTGGGACTACGGATAGGCACGTGGAGCACTCTATACTTAGGTCAGGCTTTGATTATATATATTATACTCTGATGTGGCATCCTAAGTCTCGGTGGGCAAGGACGGATGCATTGACATTGATTTGCGCACAAGTGATGGTCATGTTATTTTGAGCTCACACAGTACATTATAATAAGGATTTGTGCCCAAATATGCTTGATAGACATCATTGCATCATCATATTTACTGAACGTTATTGTTCACGTTTTATATTTTGTGCTGTAGATGGCTTCCCGAGAAACTGAAATCATCTGAACAACCAGACATGCTCAGATTACTAAGGGCCTAATAACTATACATGTTACTTATACACATACCCACTACACTCGTTTCTATACAGCTGTTGATGAGTATAAGGGGACTGAAACTTTTGAAGAATATAAAGATTTTGTGATAGTGTTGATTGATATCTATGACTTGATTACATGTCGTTATGTAAATAATATGATATATGTTATGTAGAGTAGATAGTAAATTGATATCATGTAAAATAATGTAAAGGTATATAGTAAAAAAAACATAGGGAAAGTGGAATGAGGTAGCTGGCATTGACATACCGCTACATCAACCTGCTATATGTTACATCTAAGGAGAACTTTTTAAAAATTAGCAGGCACTTCTTTTGAATAGAAATTTTTGGATTGTCATATAACTAACTTGTTACCAATATTTCGTAAAGCGAATTCCCTTTTGGTATAATATAAATTTGGCGGTTCTTTTAACTCTTTATATTATTAATTTAATTTTCATGATATGTTTTGATTATACTGTGAAATGCCTCTTTGAGTTAATTACAAATTATTAAATCCTAGTATGAGTTAAAAACTAATAATAAAATAGAATAAAACTATAAAAATTAATTAAATTAAAGGTAGAACGTCACAGCTATGATGAGTGGTATCAGAGCCCAGGTTTTCATAACATCCTGAAGACTTAACATGTATGGCTGGGGACTAAGTAAACGAGGCATGCTGGTATGTATGTTTATTATATTTTTTTTAAATTGCTCTTACTGAATTTATTTAATAAAATTATGTTTTGAATTACTAGTGAGAATGATTAAGTATAAGTATGATCATACTAAAAAAATTAAATTGCTAATGATCACGTGATTTTGGGATATGTATCTACTTTTTTTTCACGAAGGTTCATGTTATGTACAAACCGGTTGTTCCAAAATTCCTGTCTAAGCAAGAACTAAACTGAATGAGGTATATCATTAGAAAGGTATCTCAAAGTCATCATTATAATTTCTAGGGAACTTAATGTAGCAATGTTTTTCTTTTTTTTGTAAATTGTTTTTTGATTTACTTGCTGAATACACACACACACATATTAAACTGCTTAATTTGTGAGACATATCTGAAAGCAAACTCGGTTACTATAAATCATATATTCACTTCATTTCCAATTCAAGTTAGGAAGGTTCAAAACTTCGAAACGCTGAGAATGATTTTTATCTTGTTTCTATTTTCCAACCATTGGGGACAATTGGTGGTGGTGGTTCATGTGCGGATTACAAAAACTCATGGTAGTAGTTCACGTAACAGGTGGTTATGCATCATATGGAAGTGGATTCTCTATCGATTTCTCTAGATCATCTTTTTTTTTGTTAGTTTAACTTTGTACATAAGCTGTAGTCATGAGTTATCTTCTTTTATACAAGTAATTTTCTTTTACTTAAAAGGAGTGTAAGAGAAAGATTTATGATTTAGTACTTATTGTTATTGCATAAATAAATTCAATGATTATTATGAAATGCACTATGAACTTAGATGATTGAGAAAGTAAATTGTCTAAATATTTAAAAAATAAGTACATTACAGCAAAGTGCAGAGGTATTTGTTGAAAAGTAATGAAAATATTTAATTGCGGGTTGCTAAAACATTAACCGCAACGTGCATTGTAAGTTGTTAAACTATTAATAACAATGTGCAAATGAACATTTACGGCTACATGCAAATAACAACACACTTTCAATCTTTAGTAATGTGAATTGTCTATTGCCATATCCATCTATTTTACGACAACATCGAATGTTGCAATATACATATAAAATTTTTCTAAGGACCTACGACAACGTATTTTCTACGTTGTAAAAAGCATTTTTCTTGTAGTATCTAACTCTTTACTTGGTTTCAATGTTGACCTAGGGTGTTCTTACCCTCACTAATAATATAATATAAAATATATTATCGTTCATTTTTTTCAAACATATGTATCCGTATACATTAATGATTTTAATAATTATTACACATTTAGGAAACAAAGCAAATGATAATAGATATGTATACATACATTGATTTTGATAATTATTACACATTTAGAACAAAAAAACAGCAAATGAAACACATGAATGCACATGGGAATGATATATTAATGCTTTTTTGTAATTTGCGCGATTGGGCCACTAGAAACTGCTCTTTGCCTAGAGCGACAATTGCAGAATGCTACGATTTTGCATATGAACATGAATCTTTTTTAGTTCAAGTTATTATGTATTTTGTAGATTTCATGTTTTATCTTTTTTCAGTATGTGAACATTTTTTCGTATTAACTATTTAATCAATGCATCATAATACCTTAATACAATTTCCTAATTCTATTTCTCCTAATCATGTCTCACATAATCAATCATATATGATGTACCATACATACCCTAAAGATACAATCATCTTTTTTACTAGGGATCTAATTTTCTTTTTCACTGAGAATTGACCTTTAGTGGTAAAATGACAGGAACCAACTATAAAGAACCATTGCTATAATGCAGAAAGATTGGTGAAGACATTGTCAAGAATCATCTCAAGAATCCAAAGATGCAGACAAATTTCAATAAGAGTACTAGTGTTGTAAGCAAAAACCTTTTAAATTAAATTACCGAAGTCATATTTTCAAAATTGTCGATTTGGTGCCACTTGAACCCCTATACAATACGGTTTTGAAAGGAACTTTAAGTTTCAAATGCATTGCATACGTCCGATTGTAGATATCAGACAAACTTTCAGCTTCCAAACTAAATCTCAATGCATTATGCCTCTTCTCGTTTACAAGCAATTATCTCCATCATGCGAGACTATAAATCTGAATCTTTCTGTCATTTTTGTAGTACCAAAAGCATCAAACATTAGTTTATGCAAACATTTTCTAATTCAAGTAGTCATGTATGTAGTTAAATTCCAAAATTTTTGGCACTTAAGAACAATTTTTTATAGTTTGCAATCATTAGCTCGAGATTTGTGAAGTAATCTCAAATTTAATCTAGTTTGACGTTTTTGCTCTAAAATCTCGATGCTTGTACTTTAAACTCAATATTTTGACAGTAAATCTTGAAAGCTAGATTCACAAACTCAAGATTTGGTATGAATGCTCGAAATTTTTCCACAAAACTAGATATTTGCCAACAACGACCAAAATTCAATATTTTCTACTATACGTCTTATATTCGATTTTTTGAACAATGACAAGTTGACATTTCAATTTAAACCTATCCAATTCAAGCTATCAACTTCGTGATTTCTAAATCATCAAGTCCAAGAATTATAACAAACTTCAATATTTTAGATAAGCTAACCATTCTTAATGAAATTTTTTTAATTAAGATTAACATTCTTTAATGATTTGAAAGCAATACAACAATATACTCGAACTTGAACAATACTTATTGATGCAAAGTTGGATGAAACTTGCACTGAAACGAAACATAAGCTTTAACACGAAAGATGAAATCACATTACCTTCGAGTGCAAGCTTCTTATATCAACAGTTGAACTCAAATTTGTAAATTTTATCAAGTTGGTCAAGTTCAAAAAAACTCAAATTTGCTGTGGTTAACAATATTCAACACATTAATCTCTTTTAGTTAGTAAACTCCCTTTGTTTAGAAAATGTATTAGATCTTGTGTTTTACCCTAGTATCTATAACCTATTGATTAAAGTCATGTTGCACGTACAAAAGCTTCGCCAACAATTTATTGCTTTTTGCTCGATACTTATGTACCAACCTTGTGTGCTAAAATGTCTTGGCGACATAAATAAATTGGTCAATTTTTGCAATTAGGGTTTTTGGTAATTGCACTTGTAAAATGGCCACTTTTGTAAAATCTTCCAAAATATCCACTAAGTTCTGTATCTATCTAGATCAACATTTTAACGAGTATTATGAAATTATAATTCACAATGACATGAAACAAATTTTTGTATATGACGTTTTAGCTCGAAGTAAGTTTCAACCTTTATTTTTCTTCTATTTCATTACTGACAGACTCGCTTAGGATAGCTTCTATTTCTGCTTCTGTAAAAGGGTCTCTTGAAGAAGTCACATTGGCCAGCTTTATATAAAATCTCTTTTGATTAAACAAAACACTTTTATAAAACCATCTAAATGGGCACAAAATCATCTTTTTAATCTTAAAATCAACTTTTCACTTTTCAAAAGACATGTCAACAAGCCCTTACTAAGCCATCAATGACGGTAAGAAGTACTCAAGTATAATATGTTAAATTATGGAAAAGTTGTACAGAGTAATTTAATTCTTCAAATAATGGATTTAAAGACATTGTTAATAAGTAAAGTCGAATGAGAAGAGCCTTGTCTATAATGTCATTTACTATTTTGATTTGACAAGCAAAAAATGTTTGTAATATTATACCATAGAAATTTCTACGAATGATAATTTATTCTCAATTTTCATAGAGAAGGGATGATAATTCATTATCCCTCCAAAAATTTACTTCTCTTTTGGCTACCTGCAAAGAAACAACAAAAAATAGAATATATATGGGTCTTGACAAAGAAGATCCTTGTCAAATCTTCCAAAAGAATATAACTAATGAAAAAAGGTGGATTTTCCAAAATAACAAGAATATTATCATGTATTCTCCAATATATTTTGTAAGGTGATCTTCGTAGCTGTTCCCTTGTCTTCAGTACGTAAAATCTCAAAATCGAGAGCCCATAATTCCATTGTTAGGCCCCACGCATGTCCTAAGCTCCCCATAAAGCTTGACATCCATATTCCTAATTGTCATCCTTGATAAGCCCTCCAAGTCCCGCCAAACTTGGATTCCCTTTTGAACATCCATCTATATTGAGTTTGATTTTACCTATAAGGAAAAGCCAATTGGTTAGTTTAATTTGTTTGGAGATTGAAGACATATTGTCCATTGAGAAAGAACGTTGAAAGTCATCCTAACTTCAATATTTGCATTCATGATTGTGAGGGTTGAGGGAAATACACTTCAAAACCTTTAAATTTCTTTAAGAAAAAAAACACAATTTATCGACATAATGCAAGGCAAGTGTACTCCAATGAATACTATTAATAACGACATTTCTTTTCTTGAAATTAAAGGTAGCCAATATGCAAGATTCCTTATTATATCATTTCATAAACAAGAGCGATGCGTCTGGTTTCTTTGAACTAAATATACTCTAGTTTAGAATTTACAGACTTGATGCATGTCGTTTATGTACTCAACACGGTTCATTTTAAACAAACATAGCTAAAACCAATCTCATCTAAAGTATACCGGCTCGATTATACCAAGCTTGACACAAGCTAAAATAAATAAAAAATGTACTGAGAAGTACAAACTTGATGCAGGTCACTGGTGTACACAATACAATCCATTTTAAATAAACAGAACCAAAATTAGACTCATCTAAAGAATATAAGGCTCGACACAATAACAACTAAATAAAAAATATGCTGAAAAAGTATTAACTTAATAAATGTTGCTTATATACCCGACAAGATCAATTTTGAACAAATTAAACCAAACCTAAACTTATCTAAAGAATGTAAAGTTCGACACAAGCTATACATACGGAGTCAAAAGCATGAAAAACCCTTCTTACACCGTCACTTCCTATCATTTTTCACAATATGGTGGAGTCTATAGTGCCATACAAACTAAGTTGATACAAGTTTATTATTAAACGAAGTTGACTGAAGTCATATAAGACTAGCTTTATTTCCTCGGTTCTACATCTCTTTCACAAGACAGTAGACTAGAGTCGTCAATTGACAATCAATTTTTCATTAATTTTTGCCCAAAAAATCAGTGTCGGGGCGTAATCCTGTGTTTCTCGCACATTACAACTTCTCCTTCTCCAGTGCAAAAAGCTGCGCAGGTGCAAATATAAATGTGATTTCATTCCAATTTTGGTTTAGGTTTTAATTTTGATCCTGGGTTTTGCCAGTTCAGCAATTCTCTTCTCCAGGGTTTCAAAATTAAAATAATTCAACCCGAATTCTACATCTCATTTATCCAAATTCGATAAAATTTTCCAATTGTAAATTAATTTTGTGTTTTGGGGTTTTAATTACTCTCTCGATAAGGTTTGAAGTATAAATTATAGTCGAGTAAAAGTTGTACCTTTTTTCTAGAGGAGTTGTAGACAGATAAATGCAATGGCTTCGTACAGGCCATTTCATCCGCCGCAACAGTCAACATTCGCTCCTCCACCGCCAGCGCCGCCGAATCAAAGTCTTCTTCAGTCTCCAGCACCACCGCCAACGCAGGGAAATCAGTACCCTAAAAACTGGGGCCCTTATAGCGGCAAGGAGGGTTCGGCATACAATCAGAACTATGCCCAGTTGAATCTGAGCTCGAATTATCAAAATGCAGGCTACGTATCATCATCCCAACAGCATTTTAACCCTCCACCAGGAAACCAACCTCCGCCACCGCCTCAACAGCAGCAGTTTCCTTATCAGCCGGCGCCGCCATCAGAATCTTCTTCATACCCAGCTCCTCCAGCCTATTACCCACCTTCTCAGTATTCCCAGTTCAATCAGCCTCAGTCTTTGCAGCCTCTACAACCACCACCACCTCCTCCTCCTCCTTCATCCCCTCCACCTCCGCCACCGCCGCCACAGCCCTCTTCTCCTCCCCCTCCCCCTTCTTCAGGACTTCCTGCTAGATTGAGCACAGAGAACAAGCATGCAGGTGAGAAATCAGGGCATAAAAATCTGGGAACTTCATCAAAACAGCAACAAAAGCCCTCCTTGCCGCCTATTGGCCCAGTTCAAAGATCAGGTAGGCATGGGCAACCAGGTAGGGTTGAGACAGAGGAGGAGAGAAGGTTGAGGAAAAGCAGGGAGTATGAAAAACTAAGGCAAGAGGAGAAACACAGGCAGCATGTGAAGGAGTCTCAAAATAAAGTGCTGCAGAAAACCCAAATGATGGCCACTGGGGTGAAGGGCCATGGGTCCATTAGTGGATCGCATATGGGTGATAGGAGGAGTACTCCATTACTAAGTGGTGACAGAATTGAAAACCGATTGAAGAAGCCGACAACGTTTATCTGCAAAATGAAGTGAGTGCGTTTGAGATGTCAAATTGGATTTTGCTGTTAATTTCACTTTGATTTTGCCCTGATGAGATTATAATGCATTAAGGTGACGATATGCAAAGTACGGTTGTTTTAGTAAAATCTTTGTGAATTCTTTGTAAGTGTTTTATTTTCGAGTGATTTAATGTGATTTATGGCATTGAATTGTATCCCGGGCTATGCTTTTAGTAATTTCCCACATTTGAATTGATTTCAGCAATCTAAAGTATAAGTGACCGCATAATTGAGTGTGAGTTCGGTGGTTTACTGGCGTTTAGGTGTGTATCTAGTGCGTTGTGTTATTTAAGATGTCAAAATTGTAAGGTTGCACATTGCCAACCTACAGTTACAATTATTTTGTTGTACATTTGCATTTGATTCCAGTAATTTTGTGCATTTTATGTTTCAATGAGTGTGAATTTAGCAGCTTCTCATTTTACTGATATTTTTCTACTAGTGGATTCAGTACGTCAAATTGTTACGACAACTTGATGATGGAATTGGATGATTGGTGGATTTAAGTAGTCTTTCAACTCGGGAATCTTACACACTGGAATGGTAGATGACCTGGATATCTTTCCATTCACATGTTGTATTAGGTCAACTAGTGCACGCAGCTTCTGTCTTTCCACGTTGAATCCCAAGTTTTGCATATTGAGTTTAGTCCCATTGGAGACTGCATATGAGTCCAAGTTAAGGTGAGGGTCTAAGAGCATCTCCAATACTGTATTTTAAAAGAGCATCTTTAAATTTAGGGGGTAAAAATTTTTATATACCCCGATAATGCTCTTTATTTACCCTTCATTTTGTTTTTTTTCAACATTTATTGTTTATCTCTATCTTTTATTTAATATTTTTTATATGTCAATGGCCAGTAATAAAAATAAGATTTGAATAATTTAAAAAATATAGTGTTAAAATTTGTAGCTTACTAAATGCATTCGTTATAAAGTGAAAATAGAGAGTGGGTTTTTTGGAGAATCAAACTCTACCTATTTTAAAAAGTTAGAATAGAGAGTTTGATGAAACTTATTTTTAAGTATTGACTCTCTAAAATAAAGAGCATCTTATGTTTACAAAGTTTTTTGGAGATGCTCTAAGCTATTAAAAGAGATTTGAAATCTAGTAAGGGCCCAATTTGTTTGTGGAATGAGACAGGCTTGTTAACTCTTCCTAATTCACCCCTAATTTGGTTACTTTTTTTCAATGAGTTTTTCATTTAGTTTTAGGTCTTATTATTCATTGAATATCCAGTTATAGAGTTGAGTTGTTTTTTAAGGCTGGAAAAATTATTCTTCCCTTAATTGTTTTATTACCTCCCATTGTTACCCTTCTCATTATGTTTCTTTTATCTGGCCCATTAGTACCCTTCAGGCACTGCTCTCCTCACTTTTCCCTCTCCCAACGTTTTGACCATTTTATTGTTATAATAAACTGCCACCACCGACAGCCACCTAATACTGCCATTCGGCAACCACTCCTCCTTTCCCCTCTTCTCGTAAATTTCCTTCTCTATCTAACCTTTGGCATCACCCTGAATTTACTTAGGCACCGTTCCAACATTAAAGTCTTTAGGCGGTCAATTAAATCACATTAACAGTACCTAGGTTGGTTGGATCTAGGTTGACCAAACACGGGATCAGTAGATAAAGTACCTAAGATAAGTGTCCCAGATTATACGTACCTCATAGTCTTCTCTTGTTGATAAGTAAACAAGTCCTAAGATGTCATGGAAAGAAAAGTTGCAGACATCAGATTTCTTGTGTTATCAGAGTAGGGAAGAGTGGTACACGCATGTGATTTCTTTCTTTTCTTGGTATTTGATGCTGTTTGATTAACTGAAGACTCGACGTTATTTAGGGTTTGTTTGAGTCCCATTTATTGAGAAAATAGATTGTGTAATAGTAATTTTTTTTTGGAGAATATGTAGTTAAAAAGTAGGAAAAGTTTTAGGCTTGTGTAAAATTATTTTATTAGAAATGTGTGATTGAAAATGAGCTTAGGAAAAATGAGTTTTTAAAAAAATAGGGCTTGAATGGGTGCTTTGTATTTTTCATTTATTTAATTATGAAATTTTATTAGTTAGTGTCCTTTATTTAATTTGGTCAGACAATAAGGACTTCGGGACAATTTTAGTTATGATTGGCATTTAGGTTTTATAAGTAGCCGCACCATCTTGCTATTTAGGGCTTTTGGTTTTAATTGAATAAAAATATAGCGTTGGATTTTCTATCGATTCTTGTCAATAATTCAGTGTCTGTGATTCTCTGAATTTATTGACTAAATCAATTCTCGACATTCATACATGAATCAACGAGTCTTGATTTTCAATTCGTGGAATTCTGTGTGAATCAACGGGTAAAATCATAATTATAGATACGGCCTTTTCCCTTCAACAAGCTTAGATTTATTTCAAAAAATTTCCTGATTTGAGTTCTTCATTTGTTCTCGCTTGCGCTGACATCAATAATGCTGTGAGATTGAGAATTATAATTTTGTGTTTGAATTATTAGATTTGGAAATTTAACTTTGTTTATTTGTTTTCACGGAGGTTGTATGCATTTGTGTTTGGCTCTCTTAGTTAATGCCCCTTGCAGCTAACCCTGCGCCTGAAATGGACTTCCATATGGAATTTTTTGTTTTAAATACTTGATTTGGAGAATTTACACTTCATGTATATATTTTCTTTTAATTAATTAATTTATTTATTATTTTTTTTTTTTTTTTATGAGGTTGCCTGAATCCATACCTTGGTACCCTCTAAATTAATGATTTTCCCTTGTTAGTTGTTACTAACTATGCAACTTCATCTAAGGCTGAGTTTTTTCACATACAACTTTGTGCTTTAACTATTTGATTTGGATATTTTACACTTTAGATTTTTTTTTTTTTTCCCTCATTAAAAAGGTTGTTTGGCATTTTTCATGAGTTTGATCATTTCTCTTAAAAATGTAGTTTTAAGACTCATTCTGGTGCCAATATATTTGTTTGGTCAAGAGCTGTAGTCTATAACAATAATTTTCTGCAGACTGCATTTGATTTTTGCTCTCTTTATATTTTCTATTCTTTATATATAGATTCACTAGTAATTTCTTTTCTTCGTAGGTTCCGGAATGAACTACCAGATCCGTCTGCAAAGATGAAGCTTTTGAATTTTAAAAGTGACACAGATCGGTATGAAACCTTGCTTCTGTATCCTTTATATTTTATAAGGCAGTCGGTAGAGAGTATTGTTGTTGCAAATTTAATGCTTACTGTGCGATTTCTATAGCTTTCAATGTCATGCCACCATGTGTTCACCCCTGATTTACTAGTACTATGCTGCTAGTACTCACTATCGGTTGAGGTCTTCCATTGTGATAATATAAACAAGACATTGTGAGGTTTTTTGGTGAAGGTGCACCATGTTAGATGAACCAAAAACGAAGTGGTATGATTTTTGATAACCCTAGAGAGAACTCTATAAAGCAGAATTATTTAACCAACATGATTTTATGCCCTTTTTTGGCGGAACCAGTTTATTTTAGTTCGATGTGTAGTTGATTTTTCAGCTCTGTATCCTAACTTGTGGAATTGTCGTTTACATAGTATGTAACGGTGGTTTGTTATATTTACATTTGTAGTTTGTTAAGTCATTTAAATAATATATACATGAATTTGTTGTGTTTTACATTTTGACAACAACACTTCTAACAATGTGGAACCTACTTAAAAACAATACAAAAATGTACTCTGCCTTGACTCAAAAATGCCGAACCCCTCCAGATTATGACATAAAAGAAATAGGTTACATGATGCCTTTTTATAATCTATGCTCAGCATCAAATCTAATGATCAATGTTTCCTCCTAACTACCATAGGTTTCAGATACACCCCGCTAACATCATTGATTTCTGATAGTATGTGCCGAATGTTTCCGTGAACTGCCATTATTTTACCATGATATCATCAATGCTTCTATGATATCACTAAGTCCCTGTTTGAGCCCCCATTATCTAAAAACTCATTTTTAACCACACGTGCTCCCTACAAAAAATTTTGCTTGTAAACCCAAATCTTCTCTCTACTTTTTAACCACACTATCCAAAAAATCACAACTACAACTCATTTTTTCACAAAAAATGGGGTTCAACCAAAGCCTAAATATGTTTGCTTTTCTGGCTTACCTGTTCAAAGTTAATTGAGGAACCATGCTTTTTTCTCAGTTGAAGATATGTGCAGAATACATTTTTAATTTTAATTTTTATAAGCAGCTTCTCTTTGTGCTTGAAACATTTTCCTCATCAAGGCTGCTGTTTACAAATTACCTTTTTATTGTTGACCTAACTGGTGTGAAATGAAGGATCATATATATTGATTATCAAAACTGGTCGCCGTGTTTTCTGTTCAACTCTGTTAGCTCATAAAATATTTACCAGAATAGATTATTTGTGTCCTCTTGTACTCTGAATTCTTAGGTTTGCTCCTCCAGTGGACATATCTGTATGATATTGCCATGATCATTGTGTTTTGCTCTGACTTTTGGTATAGTAGAGTTGTTAATGAATAATAGTTGAAGGATAAAGAGAGGCAATTTTGTGCCGACTGTTCCCAAAAAACACTCAACAGTTATAAAAAGGGAAAATAGAGAACTGCTGAAACTCTACTCCCCGTCTTCACTTTTATTTTAGTGATCATAATTTAAACTTGGAGATACATCAAATAGACAATTAAGTCATTACCAAAACACTCACAACAACCCGGCCAAAAACATTTCATCACTAAACAGAAAAAACAAGATTGCTCAACCTGTAACTTTCTTTTAACTATTGTGGTAAGGCTCATAATTTAATCCTGCAGATTCACCAAATACACAATTACATCGTTGGAGAAGAATCACAAGCCTCAGCTATATGTCGAACCAGACCTTGGGATACCACTCGACCTTCTTGATCTGAGTGTATACAAGTAAGTTTCTTCACTCTCTTGTGCTGTTATTCTCACCCTAAAAATTTATAATTAAACTTTCAAGTGAAACATGTGTACTGAGTTCTTTTTCTATGCTTATTTGACTAGTCCTCCAAAGGGAGTGAGGTTACCCATGGATCCAGAGGATGAGGAGTTATTGCGTGATGATGATCCTGTGACTCCAGTTGAGAAAGTCGGCATAAAAAGGAAAGCAAGGCCTACTGAAGAAGGTGTTTCTTGGCTAGTGAAAACCCAGTACATATCTCCTCTCAGTATGGAGTCAACAAAGCAGGTATTGATTAGTTCTTTTCTCACAATGAATCATTACGACACTCTGCCCAATGCTCAGCAACATGATTTTTATGCTATATTCAGTCTCTAACTGAAAAACAAGCGAAGGAATTGCGTGAATCAAGAGGAGGTCTGAACATTTTGGAGAATCTTAACAACAGGTTAGTTATATATTTATGTTTCATGTTTAGTATCTAAAACTTCCAGATGTATATTGCTTGGGTTTTAGTTTGATATTGGAATAATGTTGTTTTTTGTTTTCTTTAGGGAAGGGAAAATTCGGAACATTGAGACTTCATTCAAGACAAGCAACTCGAAGCCTGTTCATGCAGTCAACCCCCAACTACAGCCTATAAGGGTTTTACCACTTATTCCTTATCTTGAGCGGTACAGTCTTTGTCGATTTAATTTTTATATGCAATATAGTAGTGAGCACCCATGCATTTGAATATGTTGGAAGGAGAAAGTACATGGTGTTTATGGGGGAGATAAAGAAGTGATTATGATTTTAGTTCATCTTGTATTTGAATTTTGTTTTATACAATTATTTTCCTTTCCTTTTTTCTTTTTGAACATTTTTGGCCTGTGATGCTCGGACTCTCCATTCCGACCGGAGAACCCGTGTCAACACGGGAACGGGACATGTGTCATATCTTCAAGTTTCACAGGTGAGGTGATTGTAAGCGGCGGTCGCTGCTTGTGGTAGTGGGTGGGTGGCGATCCAACGGAGATGGAGCTCAGACTGACAAATGAGTTGGGTGATGGGTTGCCGACAATAGAGTGGTTGGCGAAAGCAACAGCTGAAGAATTAGGGTTTGGAGAAGAAAGGTTTTGTTGAGTTGTATGATGGTCTTTGGGTTATGGGTTGTATATAATGGGTTTGGTTATGGGATGTTAAGTGGGATTAAAAATGGTTATTTAGGAATAGGGCTTTGTTAATTGGGTTGTTTTAGTTAATAGGCCAATTGATTTAGTAGGTGGGCCTGTAATAAGAGGATTCTAACCTGATTATCATCTAATTGAAATTGCACTAAAGTCCTTACGCTCATATATAATTTAGCACTCATTTGGCCCCATTATTCCACGTTATAATGAGAGGAATAATAATTTTTTGATGAATATGTAGTTAAAAAAGAAATAAAAGTTTTTGGATTTACGTGTAATATTATTTTATTTGAAAATTTGTGGTTGATGAGAGGAGAGAAAAATGAATTATAATTTAATGGGGATTAATGGGGTCAAAAGGAATCTTAGTTTTTGAGTTATATATTTTGTATTTTGCGTATGATTTATGATTTTTTTTTCTGTCTTTAGATTTGTTTCTCTGCTATAGCTAAAATAAAAATAATTTATCTTGTTTGGTGGACATTAATTATGAAACGTGGAAGGAGATGAGACAAGAAAAAAAGTTTTATTTTAACAATTTCTCACTTAATTATTATTTATTTAACTTTTTATATGTGAACTTTTGGGGGGGAAAAATTGAAGCTTGAAAGACATCCACTCCAATGTTCGAAATTTGGACTATTTTTATTCATGTCCCCATATTCTACATTTTAGAAAATAGAAAATCCGACACTTAGATACGTATGTAATACCCGTACCCAAGCATTATAGTTTTTGGCTGTTTTTGATGAGGAACTTCACTTCTCCTGCAAACAACCCTCAATAATCTTTTCTTTTTCGTTGGACGTGCGTGTGGTTCCTTGCATAATGAGCTTAAGGTTTGAGGATGTTACACTTTGAGAAACAGTAAAAGAACAGAATTATTTAATTCTGCTTCATGTTGATTAAATGAGATAATATAGGGGGCTTGTCAGAGAATTTCATGTCATTTTCCATTATTGACGTAAAACCAACAGCAAATGATTCAAATCATGCTAAAGATGGTTTTGACTGACGTAAGCTTTTTGTTTCCTTGACAACACTAGAGATCCAGCATTATGGTGGAAATTATGTTGAAACCTGTCTTTTCAGTTTTATTCATGACCGTTTCTTTTAAAGGTGGGGACTCATGAATGCATGATTGAAGAATCGCACTCCCTTTCTTTTTATTGAATGGGATTAGTAATGTGTGAATCAGTTTCATATTGCCCCTACACCCAACTTCTGCTAATAAATACATTTCCCATGATATGTCCGTTTAGGAAATTTGGTTGAGGTTCTGAAATAAAACTATCATTTGATTTATTTGACCGGTTTGAAGAATTGTTTAATTTTCTATGCTTCAAGTACAACCACTAGGTAACTTGAGAGCCAACTGAATGCCATGAACTCGTATTTCCAGAATCAGTTAATTTCTCATGCATGCTTTAAGATGTTCTCAAATAATGCAGTGACTGGGACTTTTACTGGAAATGCTGTGGATAAGTAGTTCGGATGCTTTGTAATCAAATTCCTACACCCCCCCACCCCCACCCCCCCACCACCACCACCCACCCAATGATGAAATCAACACAGCATTGACCTGCAATCATCTGCATGAGTTTTGAAGATCTGAAACTATTCGCTGATGGGTGTATTGTCTCGACAGGAATGATGACCAGTTTGTGCTCGCAAATTTTGACAGTGCTCCAACAGCTGATTCAGAAATCTATAGCAAGTTAAACACAGGAGATCGTAATGAGCATGAACAACGTGTAAGGGCTAATCAGATACTGCACAACATTTTATATTGTTATTTGTTGACAAATTATGCAGACTCTTCAAAGCATAGATTACCCTCTTTGTCATCATAAGTGGATACAAGTGGTACTCAAACTGGAAATTCTTTTTAGTTACAGAATTGACAGAGAATGGGAAAAAAAGTGTTTGTGGGTAGGATTACTATAGTTCAACTAGAAAAATTATCAGGTTAGGTTTCTTGGAAACTCTTTGGTAGTTGGAGCGTGCAAATTGGGAATCTCCTGCTTTGTTTTGTCGCCTTTGGTCTACTCAGTTATAAGGAGGGATAAAGCAAGTTGAGATGTGTCATTTTCTGAAATACTATACTAGAAAATGATTATATTAGAGCTTCTTAACAGCCGTAGAGTTTTCAACATTTTTTGGTACATATGTTTCAATCTGCTCCTTGATTTTTCTTTCTCGAGTCATTTGTGCACCCCCCCCCCCAACCACCCCACCCCTCCCCACCCCATAGTCTCAATTTTTGGTGGACTCTTGATATCTGAATCCTATATAATTGAAATATTTTGATACTGATCATCTCCTTTGCAAGCCTAGTTTTTATTCCTAGATGACCTCCTGGTTTCTCAATTACTTGTTATTTCTTTAGATGCTATGGGAAGAGTTTGTTCAGATAGTTTTATTGGTAGATACTTAAAACTCTACCAGGGATGTTCTTCGACAAGCAAAGATTGGAGTATATAGGATTAACACTGGAATTTTAATTTATCCATACACTGGACAGGCAATTATGAAAAGTTTTATGGCTTCAAGCTCAAGTACAGACCGACCTGATAAATTTTTGTCATACATGGTGCCATCAATTGGTGAGGTAAAGAATTTTAAAAAGTGAAAAATGTTCTAAATATTTTATTGACATAGCGATCATTTTTTTCTTATAGCTAATTTGGTGTGAATCGTTGCAGCTGAAGAAGGATATGGACGATGAGAACGAAGATATTTCTTATTCATGGGTCCGAGAGTATCACTGGGATGTACGTAATGTAGCTTATTGTCAGTTTCAAATGTCTTTTACTGCTGCTGTTCGCATATTGTATCTTGATAATGGTTCCACAGGTTCGAGGTGATGATGCAGATGACCCTACTACATATCTCCTGGCATTAGGCGATTCAGAAGCCAAATACCTGGTAAGTTTCTAATATTTAGCTTGTAAATTCTGTAGAGGATGCCTCTTTGTTCTAATTCATATCGAACTTAATGTAGCCCGTTCCGACAAAGCTCATGTTAAGAAAAAAGAGGGCGGCGGAAGGAAAATCAAGTGACGAAGTTGAACAATTTCCTGTGCCTGAAAGGGTGACAGTTAGGAACAGATCCACTCTTTCTGCCAGAGAATTGAAAGATGCTGAGGTATGTTTAATGTTACTCTTGATTCTTCCATTATGTTCATTAGTTTAGCTATTATGTCAATATCGTCTCATGGCATTCTTATTGGCAGGAATATGTACCTTCGAAGGGAAGATTCGGTGTGGATGGGAAGGGTGTGCACCACACTGATGCTGAGGATCACTACAGTGGAGCTGAAGATTATTTATCTTGAGTAGTTCCTTCTTATATACTGGACAATAAACTGTAATCAAAAAGATTTGCTAAAAAAATAATAATAATAATTAAAAAAAAAAAAGGCAAAAACCTGTAATGAAAAAGAAAGCTCTGTAGTAAGACTTCAGATCTTGAAATTTTAATTTTAGTCTTTGGACTTAGCATGATTTGGCAGCATATATTTTCTGTGCGTGTTTTGTTTACATTGCCTTGTATAGTGGAGGTAATTATTTATAAGAAACAAAAGACCAAAGTTACTTTCACTATGTCCATGTTCATCTCTGTTTGCCGTGCGAAGAATAATAGAACAAAGGTTTATGTAAAACCCATCGAATGTCCAAATTTATGTATTTTATCTCCAGGTCATTGACAAACAAGAATTTCAGTAATATTAGTATTTCTTGTTATCAACATCACATAATTTTCAGGGAAATGAAACATAATTCTAAAAACTAAGGCTACAAGAAAAGAAATTTCAACTCGCTTGGCATCAATGAATTCCTATTGATTATGATATATGACAGTGAAACAAGGAACGATAATAAGATGCATGGTAATTCTAAGTTCTATGCTTCAGATAAATCTACATTCTCATTGCCAGAAACTGCTACTTGAGATGAGTCTTGCGCTTCTTGGCTATCAGACGGTTGAGATTCATGCTTTGCTGCAGCTTGCAACACCCTGCTTTGGACATCAGCTGATGAAGGAGAGGTGGGTAGTCCATTACGGTTTGTTTCTAGCTTGCCAGCAGCCCATAAAATTGCCTCAACTCCTCGTTGAACAGGAGCTAGCACTAGACTGAAAGTGGAAGACCAAAAACAACATTAGTTTACATACTCTTAAACAAATAGTCATAAAGAACGGGAAATACTAAAAGGATAAACTTGAAAATTCAACTAGGGTCAAGTGCCTTGGAGGCCTCAGCTCGACTCCACCCATGCTCAACCAACTTGATTCCGTCGAGCAGAGGAAAGGAGTCATCAGTGAAGAGAAAGAGGCTCTGATATGTTTAAATAACAAGGATAAACAATGACACTGCTATGGCTGCAAACACAGATGACAAATCGTTTAGAATCCAAGTAGCCCTCCTAAGAAACGTGTTGGATCCTCTGATTAACTCAAGAAAAAATATTGTTCGAAGAAAATAAGTGCACGTATGTGTATAGAGGAGGCAGGGGTGGTTTACAGGGGCTTTTGAAGAAGATGATGAATATATACCTACACTTCTGCACACCCATATATGTGTGTATATCATATATAAACTGGGAGAAATAGATGTTTTAAAGAGATGCGTTGAAGAAGAGGATGGTGATTATAAATTTATGCACACACTTACTTGAATTGTCAGGCATGGCAGGCATATTTTGGGTTATTAGTTTCACTTTCTGTACTCCCCCGCAAAGTTTGTCCATATATAGTATCACTTGTCGTCTTTATATTTTCCCGTTTCATAACATATATCAATAAGAATACTAATACATACAAACATGATGCAACATAATTGTTTGCTTATAAATTACAAATTAAACTCTTACCTCATGTCCTGTCGAAAATCTCCTGCACTCTCATAAGAAGCCACTCGTCGATATACAGTCTGACAATGGTTAGAGTGAAAAAATGAGGCAGTAGTGAACTGGAAATGTGCAATTTCAAGCAAGATGCAAGATAATTTCCTCTTCTTTTTTTGATTTGAAACGGTACAAGTACTTCAGAAATATGAACCTAGCATGTAGCCTTAGCAAGGAAGACAAATTACAGGTTCTAATGATAAAGAAAGTGTTCCACAATCCAGTAGCATATTTGATCAAATTATAGTTCACGTTTTGCATTGGAGTAAATTGTCAAAACTAAATTACTGGATCAAAAGAATATATTTCCGTGAATGGGCTCAGACAAGAATCTGACCAATACGATAAATTGATCAAAAGGACACAGGACAAGATCAACTGTCAGTTGTCAGTTCTACACTACGCCAAACCCAGATATCAAACAAATTTAAAAAATTCCAAAACGATCCTGCACTTCGAACAATATTATCAAGTGTTCAAGAAACAAAGATAGTATAATAACTTAGATCCTTCATTTGGAACGTGAATAGTTAATCTTTGCACGTTCTCATCAGCTAAAGTCAAATTGAATCAGCATGTAACAAAATATTTCCCGAGTATGACCATGTTTCCACATCCAAAACAATATCTATGAAATTCGAAGTTCTATAAACTTGCCTCATCGAGTAACAATAAATTTGAGCAAAATGAATGTCAAGATAAGACATTTTTCAGAGATAGGAAACTGAAGATTTTTATCCTAGATAAGACTCATGAATAATCACCTGGCCGAGGCCAACAACACCAATGAATTGCAGCGACTTCTCCCACTCTGCGATAAGATTATATTCATTCAGTTGGTTGGTTGGTTGGTTGGTTGGTTGGTTGGTTGGTTGGGAGAAAAAAGCATAAAGAATATACTTTTGGACCATACACTGAAAGAATATGAGAACATGCTAGCTAGGAAACTTCAAAGACAGAAACACTTGGTATTTTGTATCAGTAGAACTCAAAACAAACAGAAGTTTGAACTAAACCAATGGGCAAGAAATTACACTTTCAAAAAATTCTCAGAAAAAATTAAAGAGAGGAAGAACAAAACAATTTGAAGGACTGCACATTTTATCTCCGTGCTACTGTCACATCATGGTCCTCTAGAAAAAGACAAACTGAGGCCATTACTTCATACATCTATAGGAATCCCAACCAAAATATTATAACATTAGTATTTAGAGTTCATAGTAAAAGTTTCTGCATGTCATGTCCAAAAAGATCCCAGAAGATGTTGAATACGAGTTAACATGCAGAAGCTTTTGCTGCGAACTATAAATAAATTTCACTAAATACTTTCAGGCCTTATTAACCCCAAATACAAATAAATAAATCAAGGCTATGAGAAAATAATTGTGAACTTGGTTTTGCCCAATGATCTTCATGGCTCAAAAGTCATAATGGATATTCTCGAGTGTTCTCAAAGATAAATAGATGAGAGAGAACATAATAAAATTACCTATCAATGCATAAGCTGCAGCAAAAAACCCCTGTCCATACAGAACTCAAGTTAACCGGTTATTACGAAAATAGAATTTTAAGCTTTGGAAAGTTCACAGATTTAGTAACAATATATGATATGGCTGCATCCAATTGCCAATATCTTAGTGAACCACAGTTTAGTACACCAAACAATCTGAGATTAAAAATCACGCTCTTTATCGAGATAATTTCAATGAATAACAGATAAATTTAATTATCACTAGATATATTACTGTTCCATCCCCAATTTAATATTTTAGCTTAACTTGGATTGATTATTTTAACAGCATCGCAAAGGGATATGTAAATCTTTTGCAGTTCCACATTTATACCTTGATGAGTAACATATAAAATTAGGTGGCAGGCCACATCTTTCAACTTCATTGTGGAAGAAGTAGAAAAGTAGAAATCTTTCATTAAGAGTAGAACTTATGTATTGCATGCTCTTCATCCCCTCATTGTTAATAATCAAACCTAGATCCATGAAACAATCACTCTTTGGAACAAAGGAATCCTCTATGGTAACTGCGTTATTTTCATTATTCCTACTACTAATAGTCCCACTAGGAAATGAAACATTTAATTTGGCATAGAGGTAATCAAATATATCTTTCCAAGGCCACCTAGTGGCTAGTGGAAGTAGCCTAAATGGAAACTTGCCCCATGTTTGGAAGAAATTTGAACTTTCATTCAGTCTAATCATCAGATGTCGGACATTGTTCAATTGAATGAAATTATGAAACACCAACATTAGTAAAAAGTCTAACCACTCCATATCCAAGGAGTTTTAACGGAGTTGGTTTGATGTCCTCCAGAATTGCTTCAGCTTCCTGTTAAAACCAAGGTCCGCATTAGAATGTCAACGAAATTCCAATGTAGAATTAAGAGAAATATATCATTAAAAAAATTTAATATCAATAAGAAAAGTAAGAGGAAACAGTAATTATCTATGACCGTTAGTCTACCACATGATTGTCGTACAACATTTCGTTTCATTTGGTTCTGTTGAGTTCAGTTGTTACTGAAGTGCATCAGGTGAGAATCCACTAAAGAATAGATGAGAAAACCTTGTTCAGTTTAATCATATCCCAAACTGAAGACTTCAGTTCGATTGAGAAATATTATCTATAATTGATTCTGACTTTTCCATTAATTCTTTAAAGTATCATAATAAATCACACACCCTCACCAAATACTCAAGTCAGGCTGCTTATTGAAACCCTACGGAAAGTTATAAAGCCCCAGTTTGATGGCCATTATTGTGTAAAATGATGTTTTGAATAATGATTTTTTGGAGAATGTGTGGTTAAAAAGTAAGGAAAAGTTTTGAGTTTACATGCAAAATATATTATTAATGGAATGTGTGGTTGAAAATGAGTATGAGCAATAAATTGTATTGTTTTAAAAGGAGTCAAACAGGGGCAAAATATGAAATTCCATAAGCTTGCTAAAGTCTAAATTATGAGATGTTGCACTATGATCCTAATAGTTGCACGCATTACACTTCATGATACGTTTATTAAGTTAACCAGAACACTCTGTTTTATTTTTTGAATATGATCCCCTTGATAGTTTCAAAAAATCTAAGTCAAGAAGTGGTTATTCATATCTGTGTCAAATCACAAAGCCTTTAGTGTTATGAGTAGATTAATTGTCTCGAATGATTTATAAGGTACAATGTCATCATTTACAAGGTGTTGCTTCAGCTAGATGACAACTATCAAAGACAACTCAAAAACAGTTCAATCAAACTTCAATACAAATTACTTTCACAAGAGCATAATTTAGCTCATATTTTCGTCAAATAATTAAAAGTTCTACAAAAAAATCAGAACAAGAGAAATATAAAAGTGATCAAGACAGCTCGTTGATATAAGTGAAAAATATAAGTGATCAAATAATTAAAAGTTCTACAAACAACAGTTTTGCTTAATCTGAAAAATCTATTGAACCAATCCTTCCCATTATTTTAGGTAGAATAGAGTAGAAGACCAATTCAATCCAGAGATCCCAAAAAGAAGTTTAAACCACTGGCATTCTCCCATATAATGTGATAAAGCTGATAAAGACCAATAAAACTACTCAAGAAACTTTTCTGAAACAGAGAAGAGCTGTCAAGAATTCATTATGTACCTCACTGATTATCACAAGCGTTGTCTCGATTTTTAGCTCTTTAACACGGAAACCCTCTTCTACCCAAGAGCGAAAGCCACCTTTGACCAGATATGGACTCTATCGTACATAAGATGATATTAAAATTATCATTAAATTATTTGATAACGAATTTCTTAAAAAAATATTGAGTGAAGTATCAATGCATGTATTGGCTTTTCATTAATGCATTTCTAACTTTAATCTTACAGCAATTCAATTTCAATTTCCTAGGAATCATGTGGCATTTATTCAACAAGTAAAGGCAACCAAAATACGAACCATCTACACTAAAATATAAGCCATAGCTTTTCTCTCTCAGAACTTACACACCAAATGATTAAATGCCCTATCACTGAAAAATCCGAACTTAGTTACGTATTAAATGCTAATGTCAGCTTACAAAAGAAAAATAAGTAAAGAAAATTGTAAATTTACCACTAAAAACAATATTTTTACGCATTTATGAGTTCAGTCAATTGGCATATGTAACTTATTATACAAAAAATTACTATAATCTTCAGAGAAAAGAAATAAAGGTCAATGCATTTCAAAAGACTAAGATTATTAGATCTCCAATTTCTCATTGTTTTAATAACTGTAGTTGGGATACAAAAACTGAATCTAGTTAATAACAACTACGGATAGAAATGGCATAGAACCAGTTTTGAACCACATTTTGAATACAAAAGAACCATTTCCATTCACACGGGATATTTTCCACACTAAGTTTAGAGCAAACTGGTACTCACCTATATGCATTAAAACTACCTATAGGAATCCCAAATTTATTATAACAACTTTTCCAACAATTCATTATTCTTGGAGTGTGCGAACTTTGCTACTATTATCTGTTTCTCCCATCAGTAATAGAAGTATTAATCTACAAGGGGTGTTACGCAATTGACAAATATATATTATTTATCAGCTTCAGTCATACTTGCCTTAGTTCCAAGCTTTCTCAATGATCTCGCAACACCCTTGGAACGAGTTCCATCAGCATCCATAATCAAAATCTTGGACCTGTCCTATAGGAAAGGTAATAAAAGTAATTGAGACATCACTTCTAAATCTTGTGAAACTTAAACAAACAATTAAAATATCGAAAACATCTTTACAACTAAACAACAGTTAAAGAGACTAAACCCTGCCAAACTCCGATCAAAGTAGCACAATCCTAAAAGTATCATCAAAAGATAATGCTGCTAACTTCAAAAAGTTAATTTTTGTCAAGATACATCTTGAACATCATATATATGATTTACAAGACAAAGAGTTACTTTGGCTGCAGAAGTCGATAAAAACACGAAGAGGGAAGGACTTGCAAGATATTAAGCATTAGTTTAAGTGATTACAAAGCTCTACCGTATAATCTATCCTAACCAGCACCATCTGCACTCCTTCCACAACTTCGGGAAAAAACAAGGCATTGGAGGAATAAATTATATTAGCTTCTGCTTGTAGACTAGAAGGATATAAATATAAAAGAACTTATGTTAAGTTCACATACTTTCACAATTTTCAGGTTGCGAATAACAGCAGCAAGCAACGTGTCCTCAAAGTCTCTTCCAGTCTTCAGCAACTTTTTCAGAGAGCTGTCAACCTGAAAATTCAAATAAGTTACTTAAGAGCACAGAAGGAAGCTAATCTTTCTGACGGGTGCATCCTCTTTTTCTTTTTCAGTTTCCTTTGTATATAGCCAAGTCCTTCATCACCAAGTAAAGGTTACAAATTAAAATAAATTCAAATTACAAAGGTTAGAGGTAAAACCAACCTTAGGTAATGTTACACTAGCATATCGAAACCGAGCTGCCCGTCGAAGATCAGGAATGCCATCCCTTTCCCTGAGATTCTTCACAGCCATAATGCCAAACCCAAAAATCAACAGTAAAATCAGGTTACTCTGGATAGAGAATAGTTCTCCAAAACATAATATTGGCAAAAAAAAAAAAGATGGAAAAGGAAAGGGTTGTAATTGATAAAAGCTCTGAAGTAAACTATTCGACCAAATTACAACTAATAGAGAAGACTACAAAAGAGAATTAAAAATATAAATAATATCCTATAAAGGAAAGGCAAAAAAAATTTACAGTCTCTTGCCTCAGGCCTAATATCAATAAGTACAACATTCCCGTTGCTGCACAGGAGCTCCAAAGTTGACTTGGGAGATAAATCTCCAGCATATCCACTGTACTTTAATACCCGATAAGAAACCCTGCAGAAATCTGATGAAAAATGTAACTCTTCCAAGGTCTAAAAGAAGGGGAAGAAGTCATTATCTAATTTCCAATAGCAACGTGAACAAGAGGAAAGATGAAGTAAATAAGAAAAAGAGGTAGATTATACCATATAGTGGCTGACACTCCAAGAAAAAGAACAGCTGGGATGAGGGGATCATTTGGGTCCAAGCCAAGACTTTCTTCAAATCCCTCTAAAGTAATGGAAACCTGTATTTTTCAATGCACATAAGAACCTTGATAATCTCAAATGTTTATTTTTACAATGAAGCAGGAGACTCGTAATATTTATGTTCTGACCATTCCTAATCATTCTTAACATCTCACAATATCCTACTAAAACTATCTCTAGTATGAAAATTAGTAACAGAAAAAAGTATCACGACCATCAAACATATTACTTAATGTGTTATTCTATATTTTACAAGCAAATAAATATGGAATATACCTGTTGAAAAGCAGTTCCAACCGGCCTCAATACTTTTATCACAGTGTCTTCAGATAAATTAAGTGCATCTTGAAGTTCTGAAGGAAGTGATTCCTTAGCAGAACTATAAGCATATCCAACATAGGTGATCCCCTGTCCTAAATAATCCTCAACCACCACGATTGATCGCCTCAACACATCAAGTGCAACAAGCCCCACCTTACCTGATGTTTGCTTTAAATCACTGGACAAGCCTGTCAACTTATCACCAGCAGATCCCCCAGATTTACTGATGCCCGATATGATTTTATTGATTGCATTATCAACTGCTTCATTAGCACTTCCGAGAGCAGTCGTCACGGATGAAGTGATAGTATTGAAAGAGTTGTTCAGAGCATTTTCTCCTCTATTGATCGTATCAGCAAAGGATTCATTCAGTTCAGCAAAAATATCAGCAGCGCTTGTTTTCAAATCAGATAAGGAATTTACATTCATGTTCACTGATTCAGAGACCGAGGCAGGATCGTCTGGTGCACCATCTATTGGTATAATTAACTCAGGATTTAAGATATCAGTATATTCGATGGTTTTACTGGTAATATCCATTAGCTGATCATCTCCAGTAGAGTAACTAGAGCTGCCTACAAATTTCAAATTGGATGGTCCTAAAGGGTGTGATTCATCAATTACCCCAACTGGATAACTAAAGTTGATTTTTATGTTGTCAAATTTGCTCTGACGCACTGATCTGTTAATACAATCCATGGAGCCAGATCGTTCACCGTTTTCAACAAAATTAGAAAAGTAACATGAAGCAGGTTGTCTCTTGAAGGGAAGTCTTCCAATTGAGAAGTTGGGGACTACTCTGTCCACAGTGTTGAAATTATCCTCAAATGTCTTCCAATATGAGGAAAAGGGATTCAACCCTCCATGGAGAAACTGCAAAATTAATGATTTCATTTGCATAATTAATTTCAGGTATGACTTTACTAAATCTATCTTATCTGATTTTTCATTTTTACTAAAATGTCTGAATTTGAGAAAACGTTCTTTTTTTTCAGCAATACCCTTGTCTATTCACCCAAATTATCCTAGATAATCAATTTTCATTATAAAATATATATGTAATTGGAGAATTCATCACTGGTAATGACTGTTAGTAGAATGCTTGTTTCAACTTCCAAACCAGTCCACTATATACATTCAAAAGCTACTCGTTTTCAGCTCCCTCAAACATTTGCTTTCTACTACCTGCTACCATTTTGTAATTATGAACAAAGAAATACAATGGTAAGTTTTTTTTATGGCTTTCCCTCTATCGTTACTAACAACATGGAGGTTTTGCTTTTATCAAAAATATCATGTTTCATAATGGTAGATTACATTAATTATGCTTTTGCCCATTTTGAGAATTCTGTGATAGTATAAACATTTCTACAATTTCAAAATGATAAGAAGATCATTGGTTGGCACAATCAAAGTTCAAGAGTAGTTCAAAGAATTTGAAATTCTCCGTTTCATCAGCAACAATCATGTAGCAACTTATTTTCTTTATTTAATCTTAAATCAAATTCTTTTTATTTTTTCGATGGAAATTCATTTTGAGACAGAATGGAAGTGTTCATTATGAAGGTCATCTCCAGGCATCTACCATCAACTAATACAAATCCCCACCAATCAACCATCCGTGTTGATTAGTGTATGTCTAAAGTCCCGTGTTGGGTTTTATGGCTACATGTCCCAAATTCACTGGATAATTAACTTCCATTCTTCGAGCTAAAATTGGAAATTTACATACTAAGACAAGCATGTTTCTTGGAGAACTATCATATTGATCTCAGTATTCAAGTATCAAATGACATGAATTAATAATTCCATATGATTTCTTAACAATTTACATTAATCAAATTCAATGATCTCCAAATCAAGTAAATCCAAATTTCTTTTCTAATCTCAATGTTACCTAATCAGTCTTATATAGGGATAGAATCTACAACAATGTACAACCCAAAATCATATAAATGCTCCCTAAACCACATGAAAATGTGAAATTTGAAATTCCAACATTCACAAACAAAATATCTCACCCGTGAATGATAAGAGCAGCTGGAGGATGCTGAGCAAACAGGCAACATTATCCTTTATATCCTCAATTAAGCTAAATCAAAACAACCCATTATGATTTTTAACTTTGAATGAAAAATGAAATTCTTGAAATGGGCTTTGAAAAATAGTACAAGTACTGTGATTTGTCGAGATTATAGCGATTGTATATATATGCGAGGTATTTTGTTTTATTGCGAGAATTATCCTCTGATTGACGTGAAATGAAGGATGAGAGGTGGGAATAAATAGCTTCATCTGCTAGACACTCGATTGCCTCTCGTTTCGTCTCGTGGGGACAAATGGGAGCTGTGTTACTCTGTGTTCGCTCACTCTACACTCGGTTTGGTTATATGTTAGTATGATTAAACCTTGTAAATCCCAAAACGCTTGTTCTGTGAGTTTAGTAGTACTTCTAGCATCTATTTTTATGAGTCGTGTTTAAAAGCGTTCAAAAAGCACGCAATTTTATTTAACTCTTGTTCGCAAACAAGGCTATTTGAGAGAAGATGACCTAAATAAAGACAAGTTACTTGAAGTCCGCATAATTTGATAAAAATTGACCGCCATAAATGCTCGTTCGAAAGGGGTGAATGGTAACAATCAATTTGAATGTTACGTCGCTTATGAAATGCCTACTTTGCAAATTTATTAATATTAATCACTATCTCCTTCAAATCGGTTTCAAGCATAAGTTCTACATGAAGTGTTTAAGGTAAATCATATTAGAGGTCACCCAACTCTAAACCAAGTCTCAATTGTGTCCTCCAACTCTGAAAAGTTTCTATCAAGTATTTGCATATCTAAGAGACACTATATTTATAAATAACATTTTATACATAATAAAGAGCATTTTTAGAAAGTAAATTTTTTTTTATGTACTCCAAAAACTCCATTTTTGCTTTTAACATAAACTTCTTATGATTCAATTCAAACATCAATTGAATATTAAGAAGTATAATATTGAAATTTATAACTTATTAAATGCAATCTTATAAAATAAAAATGGAGAATCAAGTTCACTTTCTATTTTTAAAAAATTAAAATATAGTTTCATAGAACATATTTAAACGTTGACTCTCCAAAATAGAGAGCATCTTATATTTAAAAAATCTCTTGAAGATGTTTTAAAATTTTATTTCAAATTCAGTCACTCTATCGTTAATGCAATCGATGAGATTTTACCTCCTTCAATCTTATTAGAACTAGATGAAATGACGAAAAGACCAAAAGGCCAAAACTATTGTATAATGGTTTTAACATGTAACTGAGGTTAAGGTTAAAATATAACTCAAATTGTAAGAGCAAAGCCTTATCAAGGCTGATGACCTGATTTTTGAGTCTATTTTTGGGAGGGTAAAACATGTGAAGGAGGTAGAATTTTTTATTTTCATATTTTTTTGGTTCAAAAAATCAAGTACCCAACATTTGGTTGAGAGTAATGCTATCTAGCCCAACGCCAAGGGGCAGTAAGTTTATAAATAAATAAATAAATAAATAATAATGAATTTCACAAAATGTGTAAATAATAATAAGTTATTACGAATATATTATTGAAATTAATGTTTGACTTTGATTTAACTTATAAATCATTTATAAATTTGCATCCAAATTATCTATATTGATGCTAAACACTACTAGGTCTAGGTAAAAAATTTTCAGAAATGCTACAGGTAGAGAAATTTTACAGACTAGTTTACAAGTAATGTGATAAGATTTTATGATGAGCAATGCTACGGGTACATAATTAATGTACATATTGGCGTACATCACTCAACAAGAATAATCATTTATTGATTGTTGGACAAACGAGAGTTAAAATCAACTAATGAAACTCTGGCACATCACCATCTATAAACCAATCTATAAAAATTTCCCTACACAAGTGACATCTTGAAAGAATTATGCTAAATGTACATTTCATGTTGCACACTTGTTGACATTGCTTGGGAATTCAACTAAAGTGGGAAAGCATTTTTTTAAAATAAGAAAAAAAAAATTGTCCAATCATGCTACAACACGTGGCACAATGTAAAAAAAATGATGTCTAATAAAATGTACATGAAACTCGCTTGTTTTTGAAATTTTCTTTGGCTGATTCAAATATTTCGATGATGTGGCACCTTCATGGCCTACGTGGATCCTGTGAAACTCGATCCGATTTTAATCCTCCATCCAATTTTAATGCAATCCCAGGCAAATCCCATCATTTGCAATAATAACTAGATTATAACAAAATTAAAGTTTAGCGACTTGATTGACATTCTTTTAAAAAATAAATTAATTACACAGAAGTAATAATTTTCCATTTTAATAAATTATACATTAACTTTTCTTAGAATTATTCAATAACTTCTCAATCAAAATAAAAACATGCTTCGAGGAGGGGGAGCCATTATATATACACGGATTAAAGAATGGGTACAGTTGGTGGAACCATTGCTCGAGATGCTTTCAAGGTTTCATTAGAATGGGTACAGTTGGTGGAACCACTGCTCGAGAGTTGCTTTCAAGGTTTCATCAAAGCCACTATCTAACGACAAATTACTGCAAAAGAGCGCACACTCGAGTTCATGCTATAATCATCAAATTTAAAAGCAACTCTGAAGTGTTATTTATAGTAAGCGCAAAGATCTTACCATCCCAGCCTAGGAAATTCTTCCTGATATTTTTAGAAGTGCAGACTTCTTGACGCAATCGAGGCCCTATTGACAGGAAACAGACATCAAATGACTATCAGATTTTGTATTACAGAACACTACGTTGAATTGAAGTCAAACCATTGGGAGAATAAGAGAGAATGTTACCAAGCTTGACGGCATCTAACAGCTTCTTGACGAACAACCCATTTTGGGTCATCAAGTGCTTTTAACATAGCTCGCAAAACCTAAACATGAAGGTAAAAACTTAAAACTTGCAGAACTTTTACTTTCAGAGAACCGAAAAATCTGAACATACAAACTTTGGCATGGCATAACTTGAAGGTATGAACATTTAACTATAACGAGGAAAGGGGGTGGAATTGAGAAAATATAATTGCAGCCTTAATCGACTAAGTTGACTCAATCATGTGGAATGAAGCCATGGGCATAGTTATTCTTTAATATAGGACCAAGAATAATTACATTTTCACTCAAAGTTCGAAAGTTGCTTATAATTGATCGTGATAAATTGGAAACATATAATAATAATAATAATAATAATAATAATAATAATAATAATCACACCTGTGTTCTCAAGGGATATATTCTTGTATGGGGTAGTACAGATATTGCAACAAGGCACTGTATTGCTGTCTCGCGAATTACCTGAAAAAGGTTAAGGAACGGTCCACAATTGAAATCCGACATTCATTCTACAATCAACATATTCCAGATGTTTTTAACTCGGTCCTTCATGAGTTGAAATAGCAAAAAATAATGATCAGAGGGAACAAATCAGAATCAATTAAAAAGTGAAAAAAGCATGGATTACATTTTCAAAACTAAATACATGGAAACAGCAGTATGGAGCCTTGAGATTTACAAAATATTCCTCAAGTGAAAGAAACAGTTTCTCAAGCTAGTAGAACGCATCTTCCAAAAATATACAGAGAGCGACAAGTTATCAGTCACAACTCTCAACTACTTGTTTATGAGACGAGCAAATATTAACTCTGTAACAATGGCACTGGAGATTTGGCACATACCCATTTAAACCATTCCAGTGATTAAAACTAATTTAGCAAGCATTGGATTTTCGAAGAAAAGTTAAATACGGGATCTGGCAAACCCATATTTCTTCCTACTCTGTCCCCTTTCAAGTTGAAGAAAGAACTTAAATGAATGCACATGGCAGCTTAAGCTTTTCGATGTGAATCAAGTTAGCTAGCCTTCCTTTATACATATTCAGAGGCAATTAGGGAATATAATAATCTATTTGCTTTCCACGGGTATAGAGAGGGAAATGGAGGGAGGAATACTCATACCATCATATGTGGGTAGGTTGTGAGCTCAATAAGCTGGTTGACAATGCTATGTGCATTTTCTGCAACCGCATCTTGTCCTGTAGAAGCGAGTTTGAGGAAAATTAGACTAATTGAGGAGATGGGCATATTTTCCAAAACCTAATACACGATGGAGAAAAATATGCATCTGTATTAATAACAATGAAAATGGCAATCGAAATTTGTGATGGCAAAAGTAAAACAAATGATAAAGAACATATACAAGGCATTTACCAACAGTCCCAAGAGATTTATGTTCTTGGCTAAACGATATTCAACCGAGACACCATTTCAACTCCTCAGAGGTAAAAGGAATTATTTACAGATAATTACATTTGGTTGGGCTAATAGCTTATCTATACTGACTAACTGAAAATGGAGTTTGTCCTAACAACAAGCTTCAAGCCAAAATTACAATTCCAAACTTTTCCAAAGAAAAGATTACCAAAGTAATTGAATATTGTCTCGACCAGCTCATAGAAAAGATTTCCAAAGTTATCTGATCATTACTTATTCCTCAAGTCCTAGCCAGAAGTCGTTGCATGCATCTCATTAGCAAGAAATTCCAGGAAAGAAAAATGATTTGCACATAATTTCATTTGCTCTGTTCATTTCTTTTCATTTGTCTCCCTCTACATTTGGTGATGATGGAGTGATATTGAGAGTCTCTACCATTCATATTTTATTGCACTAACAGCATCAGCTTGAATTCCTAACCATGCAATAATACTTGAGTTTTACAAATGAATTAGATTAATATTTGTTCCCATGGAGATAGGGTTCTTCACGACACATATAAGCACGCATATTGTACTATTTTTTCTTTTGAAAAGTATCAAAAAAGAGATCAAAATAAACCTCAATCTGAAATCTCACCATTAGGGTCCACCAATATTCCAGATATGACTAGTAAGACACTGTAGATTATTTCTTTATTCATAATATCCTCGACCATCATGGACAGGCAATCTAATAGTAGAGGGATCAGCTGCAATGAGAAGCCAAATGTTGGAAAAGACATTACACATGATCAGAGAAGTGAGAAACTAAGAATAAGAGAATGTTTGACTAGAAGCAATGAAGAACCGAGCTAACCTTCTTGGCTTCGCTCAGGATAGCTGTCAAGGGAGTATCAGACACCACGTACGCAATGGCTCGACATAGCATGGATCTGAAAGAGATGCATGATTGATCAGGCATCGAAAGGTGAATATGGAAATTCTGAAGTTCATTTATCCATTGATTTTAATAGATATAGGCCTTGACAACAAGCCATCACGGGGGACTGGGGAAGGGTCATTTATTGAAAACTCTCAAGATTAGCACATATTACGTGTATGAGCGGTCAAAGAAGAACCCTTTGATAAAAACCCAAACAAAATCGAAAAGAAAAGAAGACATTTTCTAGGATAGAGGAGAATTAAAGAGAAATAGAATAGATCTAAAAGCCAGACACAGCAAAATTTTGGTTTTTCAGATAAATATGCAAAATGCCACATTTTAAAATAGGGAAGGAACTATTGACAAGAAAATGTTAAAAGACTTGGACTGCCTACTTTAAACAAGGACGCAAAGCTTCCACTTCAACTATGTTTATTACAGAACCAACTCAGGTGAACTGGTGATAATTACAAACCGTAATACATGATATATAACAAACAACACCAGCATACAGTTCACAGAAACATGAAGTTAATCTAAACACAAACTTGCAGCACATAAAGCTTTCCCATGACCCTAGGAAGCCACAGGCTCTTTATACCCCCGCATGTATAGACTTTGGGCAAATTGAACAGAAAGTAATTATGCAGATACAGGACATTAGTGAATACCAAGGCATGCTGAATTTGAAAATCATAATGAATTTAAAAATATGGAAATATTTTAGAGACACGTTCATATACACCTGATCAATGGTGAATCAGATTTTAGCATCAAAGTTGATAAAATGGGCATCATGGTGTTGGAGAATCTTTGCTTATAGAGCGGTCGTATAGTTGCATGATATCTCTTATTCAAACACGATTCAGAGTCACTCATAATAATATGAAATGCATCTGCAGAAGATTTCATCAGCTGATGATGCATGTCTTCATCATTACAAACTTTACTTGGATGCTGCGACTTTGGCGAAGACCCAGTGTCAATATCCGAGATCATGCAATTTAACAAAGTCATTGTTATATCTTTCACCTTTTCGTGACCCCTCATAAGTAATCCTTTTCCTATCCATGCTAATCCGATAACAGCATGAATCTTGTCTGACTCTGTGCTCAAGGAGCATAGTCTTAAACTGCTCAAGTCAATCTCACTACTACCTCTTTCATCAGTGCTAGCATTATAGGAAGTCCATATGCAACTGTGAAATATCATATCCACTGCTTCGTCCAGACATAAATTTTTGGACAAAGGTGTTCCAGTGATATTCAGAGGCAGTTTGTTAACCAAAGAACCCAACGCCTGAGCTGAAGGAATATGTCCATTGAGGAGAGTTGTTACGAAAAACTGCAAAATCATTTTTCCATTTGGGATATATGTTTGAGGACGCAAGGCTATTACTATAGAAGCAAATAACGAAGTAATCCATTCATCTCTTATTGCAAAACTGTCCAACTTGTGAATTTGCTGCAACCCTTCCACTTTTAATGGAGTATTACCAGATATTGATTCCATCCATTGCAAACAATTGCTCGATAAAAGTACCCCCAGAGCTTCATTAATAATTTTCTCCTGGCTTCCTTCTGAACAGCTTCCAACAGCTTGCTTCATTGCCGCCATTGTTGCATCAAGAAGTTCCTGATTACATGACATGTCATTAGTACAAATAATGATGAAAATATCTCAAGAAATATAAAGCGATGAACCATCATTTGTTGCCAAAGTTGGTCAAATATGAGTAAGCGAGTTACACTTACGTTTTCCAGGGAATCCAGGTTGAAAGACCTATTATTTTCAATCTTGTCCCAAATATTAAGTGCAAAGTTCAGTGGAATTTCCTCGAAATCTCCAGTTTCATGAAACCTGGGTCCGTGACAACAAATGCTTTTGAATAAGTTGAAAATAAGATTAAACTGAGAATATTAGGGCAACTAAACAATCAAAATGAGCTAGCGCAATTGAAAACAAAAGGATGGATATATTTTAAGAGACAATATGAGATACACCTCCTCAGGTTTAATATCACATTAATCTCACATATTTCTAGTTTTGAGCATCTATATACATATGCACCCCCTAACCACTTTTTAAATCAACATCTAAAATGATATTGTTATACCTATAATGCCCTTGTAAATAGAAGATAAAACTTCACAATTAGTTGCAATCTAATTTGTTCCCTTTAATAATAAGTTAGTACTTAAAAGACTTTAACCATACACAATTTCGAATATGCATACTTGGAAACTTAAACATTAAATTAATTGATAAATTTAGTAATAAATGACTTTTAAGTTTTTAAATTATTCTAAATCATTATACATAATTCAAAAAATAATAATTGCAAACTTATCAATAGAATTTCATATCTTTCATAAACTAAAACAAGATGTTAGACATATATATTTACTTTTCATAATTCAAGTAAAATTTAGCTAAAACGATAGTATTCATTAGTTCATTAATATATTATACACCCTCAATATGTTAAATTAAATGCTATATATATATATATATATATATATATATATATATAAAAACATAGGTATTCAGAAAAGTAATACAACTTACAAACAAAGTAAGTAAATTTATATGATTAAATTTAGATTATGTCCAATGAGGTCAGTATATAACATGTCAATTTGTGTTCAAATAGTTTACTTTGAGCAAATTAACTACGACTAATTGTTAAAATTTCAACTTTCACAAGAGCATTTTAGGCATTTCAGCCTCATTTTATGGCTCAAAAAGAGTTAGGTGGTGAATATATAAATCAAAACTAGAAATAAGAGATGTTAGTGTAAATGTTTAATGCTTTAAAATGTGAGAATATCTCTGATATTGTGTCTATAATTGATTACCATTCTTGCTGCCCCAGAGTAGTATTTCAAATAACCAATTAAGAATAGTTTCAGAATTATGAGACTGGGGAAGTCCTAGATTGCCTGAGGCGAGTGAACTAGAAAAATAAATATACGAGTTTAGGGGAAAAAATGAGTCTTTTAAGCTTAGAGTTCCAATTCAGATCACAGCTTATATATTAGTCCTTTCGTGGTTTTCAGTTACTCTCCCCAGCAGTTGCAGCAACCTAGCAACAATCTTGGGCCACTTGTTGGTTGAGAAGGGTCTTCTAGCAACAGACTCTTACAGAAAAGTTGACATGAGAATATCACGTTCAGAGATTTGGATGAGCCTAAATTCAGAATTATGAGGTTAGGCTAGTACTACATGCATTGAGGAGTGCAGTTTAGAAAGTACACAAGTTTAGGCCAAAAACTGAATGGCTTAAGCTAAGTGTTCCAGGTTAGGTCACATCTTTTGTATTGGTCCTTTGGGGTCTTCAGTTAATCCCCCTTTGCAGCAAGCCAGTTTAGGATACTTATTAGCAGGCAGGCTTTTCTAGCAATAGGCTCAGCTCATTTCCCCAGAGCACTCAAAATTATGAAAGTTGGTAAGTGGCTCAATCGGTAAGCAAGGGCATGCAAGCCTAAGAGTATCAACTAGTATTATACTTGGTTATACCCACCACTATCCACATATGGATGATGTTTATTTCCTTTGTCAATGAAATTGGGGAGTTGGGGGCACTGGTAAGTATATCATATATTAACTCTATAGCGCACACACTTTAATTAGGGTAGCGTATCCGTGTCCGACATGTGTCGCATACGAGCCAATACTGACACTTTTCGAACACTCTACCATAATCATTTTTCTTTTTATATTAGAAATATTATACATTGTTAATTCAAAATTATTAGCAAATAACAAATAGGTACTCATATTTAAAAGATTTCAACAAAAAAATTAATAACAAGTATAAAACTAAATTTATACCATATAAATGAAGAATTTTTAAGAATTTAATCAATGTGTTGATGACGTGACGTGACGTGACGTGTATGTACTTTTTTGAAAAATTGCGTGTCGACGTATCCGACACGTATCATGTCGGACACACGTGTCCGTGTCGGTGCATCATAGTGATGAAATAGCGGATTCAACAAGAGAATTTTGGGTATCTCTCTCCAGGTCATGTCTAGAGGAAAGCTACAATGAGAGAAAATATCAAAACAAAACATTATATTTTACCAGTGAAACAAAAAATAAATTACCACTTTCCGATCAAGCTGCGACCTTAAAAATAATGAACATAGTTGAGCATAGTTACTCAATTTGGAAAAATGTAATAACATAAGAAGATACAAAAGCCAATAAAGATAGCTCAAAGAGATACCAACGCGCTTTGGACTGGATTACTATAATATGGCTTAATACTAAATATTTCCTTCACGCTAAGAAGCCTACAAGATTCCTTCTCGTGATGTTTTATGTGATCCACATATGGTGTAATGAAACCCATGCCCAACTTTTCTACAGTATATTGTCAAAGTGCAGGAGAATTGTAGAAAAGGTTGTTTTGGACTTTAGGAGAGAATATAGTAGCTCTTCATTCCTTGGTGCATTTTTTGGCTATCACTTGCTGTTTTGTAATGTGACTGGAGAGCAATTTCTTTAGAGAACATATGTTTTCTTATTTGTGGAGAATGTGTTTCCCATAGATTTCTTATCTCCTTAGTTTAGTAGAAAATCTTCTTTCTTATATAAAAGAATGTTAACAAACAGAAAAAATGCTTAAAACAATTGTTGAAGTTCAGTATGCTCCATAATTATGAAGCTGTTAGATAACATAGAAATTCTCAACAGCAATTGCATACCATGGAAGCACCTTATTTGAATAATATTCAAGAAGCTTGATTGTCAGTTCCACAGACTTGAGATTCCCATGGGCCTGCATCAATAGATTAAGCTGAGACAACACCGGAAAGCAGATAACAAACTAGGAGAGATGCAAAAAGAGAAGAACCCATAAAATGCGCTAATTCCTCAAATTAAGCCCTTGTTTGATCCCCATTATTTTCAAAATACATTTTTCTCTCTCTTCTCTTCAACCACACATTCTTCAATAAAATAAAATTACACGCAAACCCAAAGCTTTTTCTTATTTTTTAACCACATATTCCCCATCAATCTATTATTCCAAAATGCATTCTAACAATAAAATGGGGCTCAAATAGGCTCTAAGGCATAGAACTTTTTAAAGTTAGTGCTGAAGAAATTTGCAGCGTGTAGAGAAGAACGGAAATATTTGGGCACATATTTAAGCAGGGCAAAATAATGAATATGGTACAAAGCGTCTCCTATATAAAGTTAGGGTTAAGATACAGAAACATTACATGAAAATTTCATGTTGACTTTAATGAACATTTCATGTTGAGTCATACATACATAAACTGCAGATAAATTGGCCGATATAGCCTCGTCCAACCCTTGGACAACTCTCAGCATAAAATTCTTCCCTGTTGCTCCAATTTCGAAAGCTGCTTGCAATTTGAGTGATAAAGGCATAGTTAAATCATGAGAAGATATCAGGGAAAAACTCTTCTCCACAACAATACTCTCATAGCTTGACGATCTCTGAGAATCTGGACATTTATCAAGAAACAAACCAATCTCCACTAGAGTGTTCATTGCCAATGTCCACAGAAATGTTTTATTTATATCAGAAGTAATTACTGACATCAACTTCAACAAAATACTGTCATATGTGGACTTGGATACTGCAAGAAGGCTTCCAGGAAACGTAGCCAGATTTTGCAGACCTCTCACTGTAGTTCACACAATGAACATAACAAGAGTCAGTTTATTTGAAATAAAAATTGAATCTAATAAAAATCCAAACATACAATGAGTAGGCACTTCTTATAAATCTATAGCGAGATAAGATACTGCCACAGGCCATCAGCAAGTGGATCATGTAATGTACTTTCTTCCCTTTCCTGGTTTCTTCTCCTCCGAAGAAACCCAAATTGAGGAAATGAGAACTAAGAAAATTACATATATACATGTCTACATTGAATGAGCATTCTTAACTTGATCTGTGCATTTATCTCTGTTCTCTCCTTTAGGCACGTGTTCACGGAAATGCAATGCTCATAGAAATATGGTAAGTTGGCTTTGCCTTCGCCTCGACAAATGTATTTAGCGCGCAAAGGTTGGCAAAGACTCCAGTAAATTGGGCATACCAAGGCGGCATTTTAATTTTCTGCTTTATCCAAGTCTAATGATACTGATTGAGTTGGTGTGAGGAGATAAAGGAGATGCACGACAGGGGCATAAGCCTCTTATCCAAGGACCAAGTTTCATTCCAAACTTCATGAGTGACTTCCCAGACTTATCTGGGAAATCAAAGTTAATTAAGATTTTTTAAAATATCATTTGAAAAACAAACCTGCCGGCAAACAATGCTGAAAAACAACAGAAAACAGATAAAGGTATATATATATATATATATATAGAGAGAGAGAGAGAGAGAGATGAAATAAATTGATCAAAACTAAACTATTCAGAATATGTTAGTTAGTGCTTGGTTGAATTTCCTTCCCTTTTGGGTTTCAAACGTCGGTCTTAGTCATGAACCTTTTTCTCATTTCAGAAGGAGAGAAAAAATCTAGTCGATAAAATCAGCAGAACAATCATCTCTTAAGATTTAGGTAGTGCTCATATCTGGCATGGAGACAGACCTTAAATACATATGCTCGTCTAAATGCACATATTATCAACTTTTATTTAGAATCTTTTCAACTCTGAAAAACCAAGTTATTATATTAGAAATAAACAAACACGCACATAAGAAAGTAGAAATAAACAAAAACACATACATAAGCCCATAAAGAAGAAATTAACATATTGCTAATATCATGTGGAAAATAATGATTGCACTCAAAAGAAAAATCACAAACCTCCATAGCATACATAAGCATTCTGAGAATTCTCAGCAACATTTGACCTTAAAAGAGAAATGAAGACCATGGCTAATGATTTAGAGACGTTGTGAAGCATGACACACCATGTCTGATTAGCAAAATCAGGAATCTGGGTTAATTCATCAGAGCCCACCACATATCGGCATGCAGAAAGGACTTCAACACAGAGATACAGGGCTCCAAAATTAAGTCTGCCAGGAGGATTATAATCCTCAGCTGGATAGCTATTCTCAAGTGGTTTTGCAACCGAAAGCCCCAAATAATTCACGAGGAGCGGAAAGAAACTCTCGAAGACCTTATTGCAGGAGGCAATAGAGGCATTAACACAAACGGATATAATACGTCCAACTGCATGTAATCTCTGTCTGATGTCAATAGGAATATTGTCAAAATCCTCATACTGGTTCAGGGAATTCATAAATACTTTTATATCCTCATCATCCAAAATCAAACTTATGAAAGAATCATTACTTTGTAGAACAAGCTCTTGCAAAAGTACAAAGGCCTGCTTCATAATATCACTGTCCTGAAAGCCCATTTCACTCATAAATCCAGCTTCTGTGGATAAACTAGACTGTGGTGAAACATATGTTGCATCTTTTACTGAAGACCAAAGAGTTTCAAAGTGTTCGGCCATTCTCTCTACTCCATATTTTGATGTGCAATAGCTAAGATACTTAAATGACTCCTCCTGAAAAAGATATATAGTAATTCAAATAACTAAAGAAACACCTTTTTTTCTGGATGCAAGTAAAAGGTGAAGCAGAAATGCAATGGATTGGCACCAACCTTTGTTGAAGGCAGGGAGGAAGACAGTTTTTCGAGAAGCAGAGGAATGGAAAATGGTGCAAATAGAGGTGTAGAAGCATATGTCAGCTGAAAGACATTAAAAGGAGTAAGACTCTAATATGTTAATAATATTGCAGAGCGCAACAAGAACAATAACATTTGCAACATCTACAAAATCCCAACTATTAGACGAAGTGCAGAATTAACTCTTCCTGAGTTCCTGATGTTCCCCTAAATTTCTTTCTGACGAAGCATCAATATTATAAGCCAAAACCAATTGGCACTGAATAGAAAGACTGTGCAGATCATTCCAGCTTAAAGAGGTCATTATTTATTCAAGTGAAACGAGCTTCAAGACCATTCCATCTTTTTCCATGGAAGGCGGGAAAAGATGGAGCCATGTATGTTGCAGGACGTTATCAAACACAAAACTTTAAATTGTGATACTTATACAAAATTTATATTCTTGCCTGCAAAGATCCAGAATGAGATGCAATCGCAAAAATTCAGTTTGTGCACATCCTAACAGCAGGATTGAACTATCACTGATACTGATGTAGATGGTAAACTAACTGTTCCAGTAAGAACTCTTGAGCTAAGATCCTTTTTTCAGATATATTGTGCTCGATATAAACTCTAAAAGAGGCTATTTGCAACGTGATTAGTGATTACATCCAACATTTATTGAACATCTACATAAAATACATTGCAGAACTATTCCTCCGATGTTTCCCTGAATTCAAAACTGCTTGATTTGCTTTTTTTGGGCCTGAATGTTTGATCTGCTAGTTTTACACTATACATTATAATCTGAATAACAGGTCATTCAAAAATTGAAACTTTTACATACTTTCTATGCCATAATGAACTCATTGAGTACAACTTGAGTTCAAACAATGAAACGGAAAACAAAAAACACCAGATGATTTCGAAAAGTAATCTTCCAGAAGTCAGTTCAAATCAAAATTAATTTTTCCCACATCACCATGAAAATTTAGGAAATAGAGTAAATTTCCTAAAGCTATTGCTGAGTAACATCGCAGATCAAATATTAAGTTGATAAAATGAAGGTACGTGACAGTTACAATAGATCAATTTTTTCTTCTTTCCTTTTTTTTTCTTTTTTTTTTTTTATAAATAAAATCTAATATGCCAAAACGATATCAGAATGGAACATTTGTAAAATTCTGTAAGGATACTGAGGACCATCAACCCCATGGAAAGTAGAATAGTGATTCAGAAGCAGTTTACAATATAAGGTAGTAAATTACATACCATTAGTGCCCTTGAGAGTTCCTCTCTCTTCACATCAACATCCTCCTCCTTAGGCTGGAGAAATGGAAGTAGAAAACAATCAACATCAATTGCAAACTTAAAAAATGATACGACGAGATGAAATCAACACTCTTTGCAAGGTGTAAAAGAACTCCACACTTCTAGTCATATACCCAACAACAGGTTATGAAAACCATTTGTCTCACAATATCTACATCTGATCAGACAATTTACAAAAGATTTTGGTACAAAATGAATGCAGTACAGCAAGTTTCTTCAATCTCCAAAACAGAAGCAAAGAAGGTTATTTCAGTATTCTCAGAATAATTTAAAACAAAATCTAAACTCATCTATGGTTTAGCTTGAAGTTTCTGCAGGAAATGTACGATTGCATACACAATAATGACACATACAGAGTAGATAAGGGGATGAGTTAAGAGATCTCACATGTGTAAAATGTATGGGAAAGTAACAGCCCAAAATCCCGAACAAGTCCCCAGCAAAATCTGCTAGAGGACCAGTAGGGCCAGGAAACAATCCTGCCAGAATTTCTACTATACGAAATGAGAGCATTAAGCATTGAGGATCCCTCTCCCCGTCAATAGCTTCACAGATTCCATATATAAGGTTATCACCCTGAAACACACAGTGCAAAGCAATCAATAATAGACTTGAGTACAGTCACATTAACCAAGTAGCATTTGTACATGAATGCTCTATGTTCAACTACCATTACAATATCGGTTGAATGTAATTCAAGTCTCCAAAGCAGTTCTACTTACAAAGAAGAAGTTAGTGACTGGAATTCATAGTGCATAAATTTCACTCACGACAGGCCTAATGCAGTTGTTAACAAGCAGTTAAAGGAGATCATAAACATCTAAGTAAGATTATCAAATCACTGGAGTGAAAGCATTACATGTCCAATGTGAATACAAACACTACTGTCACCCCTTTACATTAACTTCTATCTACTGCTGCTAAACAATTCCCTTTGGAATGCCATTAGCTTTTCCTGCATTGGGTCTAAAAAGAAATTACTTTATCTCCTAGTTTGCTTCTCATGCTCAAATGTCGAGATCAAATTTATTCTGGCCAACCATGATATTTTGGTTAGATACCCAATTATAAGTATTTTGGCAATTCCAAAACATTATGTTATGTCAACAAAACACAACCATCAGAAACAAGAAGATAGAGAATAGTAAGATTAGTAATTACCAAATCTCTAGCAGCAGCAGGGTAGCAATCTAATAGGCATTCCATAAGTTGAAAGCAAAGCTGTAAGAAAATTAACCCATGATAGCAGAAATTATCAAGATTTGGTTAGCACTAGAAACAAAGTTTGCCTTCAGCATCAAGAGTGGGTTCATATTAGGATTTACCTTCCTATCATGCTGACCCAAGGACTGCACCTGCAGGTTTTGGAGATAAGATTGAGCAACAGCCTTCACTTTATCATCAGTTACCACACCAACATGACTTTTCCTCCTCAATAAGGACAAGCAACCAACAACTGCACCTCGTAATGCTTTCCAATCTGCCTGTATTAAAAAAAAAAAAAAATTCATCCATCTCTACAATGATACAACAAAATCTCAGGTGACAAAAATATAAACATTACCTTCCGTAAAACATGTCAAAGATAAGCTAAAATAGACTATACAGACTTTCTGTAGCTTTGCAAGGCTTAATACACGGAGTACATAGATTCTGTAAAACCAATTACTTATGTAACCATAAGGATCTTTTTCATAGCATGAAACAATCATTATGGTAACCATTACAAGGCTTTCTAGAAGGGACAATCAGAAGAATGAGTAGACAACTGTCACAGGAAAAAAATAATTGATGAAACACACACTGATTCTGTCACTCCACATTTTGCAATCCATGATTAATGAAGAATTTTAAAAGCAAAATACATGCATATCCATATCTTTCGCCATTTTTCACTATCCCTTTTCACATCAACATATGTGAAAGGCCTGCACTTAAGCCATTACTTGAGTAATGCACATGAGTTCAATCAATATTTGTACTGCTCCAACTAGATAGATAAAGTATGAATTGAAAGATTTCGCGGTTACAAAAAAACTGATTCCCAACTGAAGAACGGGAAACCCATGAGCCATTTGAAGCCGCAAAATATCCATCAGCATGAGAATGTTACAGTTGGTAAATTACTACCATAATGAGTCCACATGGATAAATAATAACCTGTGTTTAGATAGGCTAAATCAAGTATCATGCATTGTGCCTAAGCAAGATTTTCACGTAAACCTCAAAGCACTATGAGGCGTAAGCCTCAACATCAAGAATAAAATAGTTCAAAAGATTGTAAAATAATAAAACTTACTCATAATAAACAATAAATCATTTAAAAATCCACAATAAAACATTTTAACAAAATTAAAAATCTAATTTGCTACTGAAGACAAAAAATAGGTTAGGGAACATATGTGCTCTTCACTCCTGTTCTCTGATCTCCAATTCCTCTTCTTTTTAGATTTTAGGGTTGCATAGTGTTTGAAACAATTCAAAACACTTGAAACGCTCTGGTAGTTGAAAAAGGCCAAATCGAGCCTGGATTAAACCCATTTTTAAAAGCATTATCTCATTCATTCCTTCTCTTCTTTCCTTGGAATGTGTCCATAAAACTTTTTATCAAGATTAATAGTAAGTACATGTCAAAGGCACTCTTAAGTTATGGAAAGCATAGAAGATGAATAACAAATTATACAAGCAAATATATCAAGTAGATGAAGTACAAGGTAAAATAATTCCCATTAAATATAAATTATATGAGATCACTGCATAATACATAGAAAAGATAAAGCACATAAGTGCATGTCGATCATTTATATCTTTACGTACTAGTCTTTCAGTGAAGAATCCTATCAAGCTCTCTATTGAAGCATCATTTAGACGTTTTGATGTTAGTTGCGTCAAAAGTTCTGCAAGGAGGAGAATTCCTGAACAAGGACATGAAAAATGCAGAGAGTTTCAGTCAAAGAAGCAATATGTATTATAACTGAGTATAAAAATTTATAAAAAACGAAGATCCCCCAAATTAATAAAAATGGGCAATCTTGAGCCAAATCACGCGGCAGAATCTAATGTCTGTCATTGACGTTAATTAAATAATTAAAAACGACGTAGTGCGCTATCATAAAGTGCAAATACAAGTTGTTGTTTATTACTTCCACAAAGAACTGAAAAAAAAAATCTAGAAAAGTATTATATACAATACAACCCAGATGTTTGTGACTTCAGATCATGTTTGGATGGGGTAATCAGAGTGCATAAGAGGTGCGATGCATTATTCGATGTGATATCAAGTGTTTGGTCGTAGTTGACGACCCAAATAGGTAATACACAGCCCAACATTTCTGCACAAATGTTGCATTGTGATTACCATGACCATCGTGAAATAAGGAATAAAATGTTGAGTGCTGCTACCAACTAAATTATTTTTGACAACTATGTCCTCACTTTTGTAACGTCAAACAACCATTATACTCCCTACCCACTAAATAGAAGAAACGCGTTCTGAAGAAAGTCCTAGCTAGCCACAATTTCAACTTCTTATCCTGTGAACTAAAGAGTATAAGTTGTCTCAGCATCACCTTGTCCAATGCAATCCAAAAAATAGTATAAAAGAAAAAGTAATAAAGTTCGTCCATGATTTACTTGTCTTGAAATACCCCATCTGGACATGACTTATACGTGCTAATTCTATACCCAAAACCAAAAATGCCCTCAAATTAGGAATCAGTCATCATGTGCATATAATTATGGGATGACTCATCTTCTATGAGACGTGAAAAATAGGTCTCCATCCAGCTGAATTTGTGCAAATGTCATTGATCACCATGGTGTTCTCAAAAGCACCCGAGGCTTAAACCTTGAGGCTCGCTTCGCATATGAGGCATTCAATAGGAGCCTCGAAGCTTACGCACAAGGATTGCCCTTTTTAAGGGTGTTGTTCTAAAGCAAAACATATTAAAAGGTTTTTGGGATATTTTGAACAAAGCCAACTCTAAAACTGAGAAGAAAATAAAATTTTGATTAAAAAAGACAACATGCAAAGTGTATGCACCCTAGTCCTTTACTCCTACAACTGAAGTGTCATGACAAGTGAAGTTGCAAATTTTCATTGGCACGCTCAGAAATATACCCCTTGATATTTTTACGTAACTGCGGAATGCAAAAATAATAGTTCATAGTCATTCCATCAAAGATACAAAGATCAAAGTACCTCTTGAACGGATGATGCTATCTGTAGTAGTCAAGTACATATCCATTTCTCTAACCTGTGCACATTGAATAGTAAATTTCATCGCAGAGAAAGGTACACACAGAAAGAACTAAAATTGAAAAAGGAAGAAATCTTACAAGTGCTTCTAGAGTTAACAGATCATTCTTCAGCAAATTCGCAATTGCATCTACACTTGCTGCCTGTAAAAACACAAATCACTAAAATTTTAACAAGAAAATCTGATGAACTATAGAGAAAACTGAAAACTGGGTTAAATTGACACGCAAAGTCTTAAAATTTTTTTTTTTTTTAATTCTTAAAATCAGAAAAAGAGGGTTCTTTTTAGCTTAATCTGTAATTAGTTGGAGAATTGTGGAGAGATAACCTGTTGAGCAGCTGTGCTGGACGAGTTAACATACAACTCGACGTGCTTCACCCACTGAGTTGGATTGGCCATTGTGCGAGAGTTCGTGAGAGAAGGGAGTGGGGTTTAAGGGTTTCTCCCTGGACCGGGAGGGAATATTTGAAGCCTCTACCAAAATTTCTAGATTTATGCATTTATTTATTTTATTTTGTTTTTTATTTTTATTTTTATTTTTATTGGCTAAGTAGTTAAGGGTATTATGGATATTCTTAACCCCGATTAGACTCCATTAAATTTTAATTCATTTTTTTCCCTCATTTTATCAGTTATACATTCTTTCAATAAAATAATATTACATAAAATCAAAAATTCTCGTTACTTTTTCACCACGCATTCTTTAAAAACACTATTCAAAAACTATTTTTTTTTAAATAACTAGTGACGGCACGTGCGATG
>CAIGRP010097872.1:0-28748 GCA_903798385.1 Fraxinus cuspidata
GCAACTAGATTAAATTTCTAACAACAACATCACGAGTATTCCTTAATTATTTGACCTTATCGTATTGTTTGGTCTTACACGTAACTTGCACGCTTCTTACATGTGCACAAATTTTTCTATCTTTCCAATAAAGAAGTATTCATAAATATGAATTGTGCATATACATTTATGCAAAGCATTTATAGAAGAAGAAGAATAGCATTGATTTTAAGAATGAATGATTACCTTTATGTTGTGGGTTTCAGTGTTCAGAAGACGAATCACAGGAAAAGAGATATTTTTATTTTGTTTATTTTTGAGTAGATATCGGATTTAAACTATATAAGAAGGGTTGCATTTATTAAACACGTGTGCCGTAGCTATATTANACTTCACCGATTTGACTACCGTCGTCTATCCTGCCTGGCATGCACTAATGTTCACGATGAAAGAGAGAAAAATGAAAAGAAAATATCTAGAAAAATAAATTGATGTTTTAAAATGGCAATTCTAATGTTCTTCATTTGGAGGATTCCAGAAAGTGTATGGCTGTCTAGAATTCCATTTACAAACAAGCTAAAAAAATTGGACATTTTACACATTTCCAATGATGAAGAAGTGAGCTACTATTAAAACGATGTGACGACAATAAAAAATTCTTAAAACATAATCATTACTCACCGAGGATTCAAGTTAGCGCTGAACCCTAAAAAGCATAAAGGCCAATACATTTATTTAAAAAAGAATATGAGATTATAGAAAACAGTTTAGGATGCATTCATCATTTTTCTTTATCAAATATTTTGCATAGAAAGTAATGAGTGGCATAATCCTTTATAAGACCATCATCTACCTTATGACTAATCAGTGTGGGACTTATTTGCATTTTCTCAACACTCTTCTACGATTTTACTCACCCAGGCATGTACATCCCTCTTTTGCTTTATAAAAGGTAATGGAAGTCCATTAATGTAGATATTAAGCTTAAAACTTTTTGTTAATTTACATTGTCCTTGAGGAGCCTATCGACATTTCTCACTTAGTCCATATAATAATAATATTCTAAATGACGTGTTAAACATAACATTAGAGCAAAAAAAAAAACGTCACATTTACCAAAAATACATAAATATTCTATTTATAAACAACTTAAAACTTTTAAACGAGATGTCAGCATTTATATGATTATTCAACCAAAGGTGGAGTTGGCCATTCCTACAAGGAGGTCAATTTCATAGTGCATGACCCCTCTTTAGGGGAAAAGCCAACTCTTATGCAGGGGCGGATCCAAGACCGGATTTTAGACCGGGCTAATACGTTAAAAAAATAAAATTACACAAAAAAAAAATTTTTTTTTCTACTTAAAAAAAAATGGGCTGCCCTAAATCCGCCCCTGCTTATGCTTTCTTCATCACTTAACTTCGTATAAACGTCAATCTTCTCCGTTTAACCAATACACTACTAAATTCCATGCAAATTCTATTGGAATTTGGTTTAAAAATTGAAAATTTTGATTTAAGTATAAAACTTGGAAAGGATTTTATGTCAACTTCAGCCAAATATTCGGATTTAATCCGATAGTCAAATTATAAATATAAATATACTAACTTGTTCTACTCGTCAATTAGATCATCATGATATATTTGAAATTTTAAAACCAATTTTAGATGAATGAGAAATTGCGGTCCAAAATTGGAGAGAAAAAAGAAAAAACTGCCAAAACTATGTCTAACTCTATCGATCGCCTAGCACTCGAGCGATTAGACTGTCGCTCGAGCGACAAGGTAGCAACAGCGAGCGAAAAAGGTTCTACTGAATAGGTGTCGCTGTTAGTCAAGCGAGAGGACAGCGACGGGCTAGCGACATCGAGAGATGCATCCCTTCGTGAAGGTTGTTGAGTTTGGAGAGTGACACTTCACTCACAACCTCTCATCTTCTATAAATATGGCTCTTTGGACGTCCATTATGCATTTCATATTTTTTGCATTGAGCATTTTATCAAAATCTCTTGGAAAAACTCTTCAAAAATCATTTCAAAAATCATTTTTTTGTAGAAAGAAAATAATTTTGTTTGAATTCGTTGTTGTTCGTGGTTTGAAGTGCGTCTACCACAAGTTGTATCCGTTGTATTTTGAGAGACAAGTGTCATAATCCTTTAGCACTGTTGCGGGGCAATTTTGTCTTATGGGGAAAATTTTAATCACTTCCCTCGAATTTCTTTATCCACTTTCTTTATTTTCTTTCTTTCTTTTTGCTTCTATTTACATAGAGTTTAATTATACTCCTACGAATTGAACTTAACTCTTACTTTGTCATTTAAATAAACAACCATTTAACCATACAATATCACCAACAATCTTAAGACAGAAATTTTGTTTGCGGTTGTTGTGCAAATCACTTCTCTTCATCTTTGGAATAAGCTTTCGTGTGCTATTCTTTTCTTTCATTTTTGTGCATTGAACTTTTGTTTGTAACATAAATGAATATTGTTGAGACTATTTCAATTCAAACAATGAATGGTATGAACCATGTGGCTCTACATGTGGCTATACTTATACCAAACTCTCATATCTCATATGGGAAAAATCGAAAAAGTTTAGAAATGTGGATTTTAAAAGATGGCAACAAAATATGTTGTTATATCTTATTACTTTGACAAAGTTCTTAAAAGATACCGCTTCTACTATACAAGAAGCAGAAAATAATCGTGAGTCGATTATTGCATTGAATACATGGAAGCACTCGAATTTCCTTTGCAAAAATTACATCTTAAATGAATTGGACAATACACATTATGGAGTGTATAGTTCGATGGACTCGGTCAAAAATATATGGGATTCATTAGAGAAAAAGTACAAGACCGAAAATGTCGTAACAAAGAAGTTTATTGTCGGAAAGTTTTTTACTACAAAATGGTAGACTCCAAAATCGTGATAAATCAAGTACAAGAATTTCAAGTTCTACTTCATGACATATATGCAGAAAAGATGGAATTGAGTGAATCTTTCCAAGTTGCAGTCATCATTGAGAAACTCACTCATATGTGGAGAAATTTCAAGAACTATCTCAAATATAAACGCAAGGAGATGAACTTGGAGAAATTGATAGTACATTTGAGGATTGAGGAAGATAATAGAAACATCGACGGAAAATCTATTGTTCAACTTAGATTTAATTTTGTTGAAACTAGTTTAAAAATCATCAACAAGAAGCGTAAGATATCCGTTGTTGCACCAAAAAGAGACAATTCCAAGAATGCCAAAAGTTTAAAGGCAACAGTTACAATTGTAAAAAAGTCCGACATCGTTCAAACGAATGTCAAAAGTCAAAGTAGACAGCACAAACCAAATGTAGTTGAAAGAGACACAATTTCTGAAGGAGTTCAAGAAATGAGTCTATTTGCTGTTGTTTCTAAATGCAACATGATTGGTAATTCAAGGGATTAGTGGATCAACATTGATGCTACCGATCATATTTGTGCAGATAAGGTTATGTTCTTAAACTATCATGAGTTGAAAGGAAAACAACTGTTCATGGGGAACTCTGCAAGTTCGAATATTAAAGGACTTGGAAAGATCACATTGAAAATGACTTTCGAGAAAGAACCAATCCTCAATAATGTCCTCCATGTCCCAGATATTCGCAAAAACTTGGTTTCAAGGTCTCTACTTAGCAAGAATGACTTTAAACTAGTATTTGTGTTGGACAAGTTCGTACTTTCCAAAAATGATATGTATATTGATAAGAATATCTTAGTGAAAAAAATGTTCAAAATAAACATTCTTACTATTGTACCAAAAAACATTATGAATAAAAATCTTAATTCTGTTTATATGTTTGAGTTGTCTTATTTATGACATGGTTGATTAGGATACGTTAATTACAAATCTATGCGCAAATTTATGAATCAAAGTTTAATTCCGACATTTAAGATTGATCGTAATCATAAATATGAAGTATGTGTTGAAGAAAAGTTGGCCAAAACACATTTTCACTCAATTCAAAGAAACACGACACTTTTAGAATTAATACATTGCGATATATGTGATTTGAGTCGTTGAACTAAAGGTGGTAAAAAATACTTTATAGCTTTCATGTATAAAGTATTGTTATATATTTCTACTATGAAGTAAAGACGAAACATTAGATGTATTTAAATATTATAAGACGGAAGTTGATAATCAACTTGGTAAATAAATAAAAGATATTCGTAGTGATAGAGGTGGTGAATATGAACACCATTTGACGAATATTGTTTCGAGTATAAAATTATTTATCAAACAACGGCACCTTACTCTCCTCAATCGAATGGTGTTTTTGAACGCAAAAATCGAACTCTTAAAGCGATGATGAACACTATATTTATAAGTTTGAGTCTACCCCAGAACTTATGGAGTAAATCTATTCTATCGACAAATAGCATTTTTAACAAAATACCCCTTAAGCAAATAAAAGAAATTTCATATGAATTATGGAATGTGATCCTCTTTTGTACCAACACTTTAAAATGTGGAGGTGTTTGGCTAAGGTTGAAGTACCTAAACCTAAACAACTGAAATCGGTCCTAAAATGATTGATTACATATTTATTGAATACGTCAATAATAGTAGTGCATACCATTTCCTTGTACATAAATATGAAATTCAAGATGTGCATGAAGGTACTATAGTTGAATCGAGAAAGACATCATTATTCAAGAATGTTTTTCCATGTAAAGATAAGGAAAATGCAACTTTAAATAAAAGAACTTATGATATTACAAATGACACTTCAAATGAGGAAGAACCAATGCGTAAATTCTATAATGCAAAAATCATACTTTCGATGAAGCAATGTTTACACCAGAAGCACCCGTTGGAAATAAGCTATCAATAGTGAGATATATTTTATAATGCAAAATCATACTTGGGAGTTAGTTGATTTACCTTCCGGAAATAAGTCTTTAGAGTAAAAATGTATCTTCAAAAGGGAACTAAAATCGGATGGATCCATTGACAAATATAAGTCTAGATTGGTTGCCAAGGGAATTTCTAAATTGTGAGTTAGATTACGAGATATACATGGAACAACCCAAAGAGTTCATATTTCCTAATCACAAATATAAGATTTGTAAACTAGTTAAGTCTTTGTATAGATTAAAATAAGCTCCTAAACAATCGTACCAAAAGTTTGACAAAATGATGTTATCTAATACTTTTAAGATAAATGAGTGTGACAAGTGTGTATATATTTAAAATAAGCTCCTAAACAATGGTACCAAAAGTTTGACAAAATGATGTTATCTAATACTTTTAAGATAAACGAGTGTGACAAGTGTGTATTTATAAAACATGCATCCAAAGTCTATGTGATTGTATGTTTATATGTAAACGATATGTTGATAATGGTTAATAGTTACAAAATAATGCTAATACCAAGAGAATGTTAATGAAACATTTTGATGTGAAAGACTTGGGCGTAGCTTATGTAATATTAGAGACATCAGAAAAAAATTATATTTTCTCAATCTCAATACATTAAAAGTATACTTAAAAGGTATAATGCACTTGAGGAAATCCTACGAAAACCCCTAGACACAATGCCATTAAACAACCGATCACTTTAACAAGGGTTCTTAGCTATTTGAAATATATTTTAACCCATGGATTAAACTTCACAAAATAACCCGCGGTATTGGAAGGATATTGTGATGTGAATTGGATATTCGACATAAATGATTTTAAGTCTACTAGTAGTTATGTATTTACCATTGGTGGAGCTGTTGTATCATGACAAAGCAAACGTGTGTAGCACGATCTACGATGGAATCGGAGTTTATTGCTTTGGACAAAGTTGGAGAAGTAGCAGAATGATTTCGCAACTTCTTGGAAGATATTTCATGTTGGCTAAAGCCGGTACCTGCAATAAGTATATATAGTGATAGTCAATCCATTATTGGAAGGGCTCAAAGCAGCATATATAATAGTAAGTTTAGACATATACGTCGTAGACACAATGTCATTAAGCAACTAATCTCTAATGATATCATCTCTATAGATTATGCGAAGTTAAAGGAGAACATCGTAAATCCACTTACGAAATGTTTACGTAGAAATCAAGTACATTGCCCATCGAAATGAATTAAAGTCTACTACGTAAGAATTTTTGTAATGACAACTTTACCTTGTTGACTGATGATCCCAAGATCTTGGTTTAAGGGGAAAATTAAGTTATGAAGATTCAATGAAGCACTTGAAAAAATATTTCATAACTCATTCCTATGATACTTAATGTGGTTTCTGCAAAATGTTAAATGCTAAGATATGCTTTTAATTATTCATATATATTGATTAAATCAAGTGGAGTATGGCAGATTACTCTTAATAGGAGTTCACTTATGTAAGTGTGAAGTGGGGCAGCCTAAACTAAAATTGTTCAAGGCTGAAATTTTCTAAAACACTTATAAAAACCAAGAGTGATTTAGGGCCAAAATGAACCAAGTCATAAGAATCATGAACGATTTAGGAAAAACATATGTGTGAGTATTATTGTCTTGGTTTACATCAATAACTGAATGATTCAATACATCTTTTTATTTTCTCTCTCTACAATGCATTATATTTTTGCATAGCATAAACATATTTGAATTTTCATTCATGTAGGGATAGTTGGAATTTGGTTTAAAGTTTGAAAATTTTGATCAAGTATAAAATTTGGAAAGTGACTTTGAATTTCGATTGAATATTCGAACTTGATTCGATAGTCAAATTATAAATATAAATAGACTAATTTGTTCTACTCGTTGAGTAGATCGTCGTGACATATTTGGAATCTCAAATCAAATCTGGATGAATGAAAATTGCAGTCAAAAGTTGAAAAAGAGAAAAAAATGGCCAAAAATTTGCCTAACTCCATCGCTCGCTTAGCGCTCGAGCGACACGATGAGACTGTAGCTCGAGCGATAGCCGATAGGGGGACGAAAAATGTTCTACTGAACAGGTGTCACTGTTGCTCAAGCGAGAGGCTGCGACAGCAAAAGATGCTTCCCTTCGTGAAGGTTGTTGAGTTTAGGGCGTGACGCTTCACTCATAACCTCTCATTTTCTATAAATAGAACCATTTGGACATCCATTAAGCATCCCATATTTCTTACATTGAGCATTTTATCAAAATTTCTTACAAAAACTCTCAAAAAAATCATTTTCTTGTAGATGGAAAAATTTCGTTCGAATTCGTTGTTTGTGGTTTGAAATGCTTCTACTACAAGTTGTGATTGTTGTATTTTGGGAGATAAGTGACATAATCCGTTAGGGAACAATTTTGTCTTAAGGAAAAAATGTTAATCACATGTCTCAAATTTCTTTATCCACTTTCTTCATTTTCCTTTTTTCTTTTTGCTTCTATTTACATAGAGTTTTATTACGCTCGTACGAATTAAACTTAACTATTTCTTTTTCATTTAGACAAACAACCATACAATATCACCAACAAATTCTTAGGCAAAATACTAGTCTTGGCGGCAAATTTTCAGATATAATCTTGTCCGAGTTTTCGAATGTGTCGACCAAAAACAACAGATTCTCCAGCCGATCACTTGTTCATGAATGGCAGGCTTTTACCACATATTTTTCCACTTCAATCCACAAATAGTTTCAATTATTAACAATCAACAAGTAGTATGAGTAGCAGTGATTCTTTAATGTCGTCTCGCAGTAGCACCATAAATAGCATAACAAGCAATTGTAGCGGTGCTATAGCAAGTACAAATTTACAAGTGAAGCCCGTGAGAAGAAACCATTAAACATGAAAAATATTCCAGGTAAATACATCTTCTCAAAGGTGGCAATTTGTTACGCCTACGCTAGTGTTAATGCACTAGGGATCAAGATCAAGAAGAGTTGTAGAACCTACCGAACCCCAAGAGTCGGAATTTAAGAGAAAAGAGCAAGGATGGAAGTGATTTAAGAAGAGGATTTGGGAGAAGAGTGTTGAGCTCTTTTGTATCAGCTTGATAGGAAAGTCATGCTATTAGACCGGCAAGAGCCCTCGTTTTGTCCCATTTTATGATAACTCCACCATTTCCATTAAGCACTCCCGAACATGCACTTAGAATCAATTTGGTAAGACTTTTGAAAAATTAAAAATTGTTTTGAGACTAAAAGATCGATTTTTAGCCTATCGGAATAATTTGCTAAAAGAGATTTTTTTTTTTTTGGGTTAAAAGAAGCTTTTAAGAGAAAGCTGGCTCAAAGTTACTTCATCATGTATCTTAGTGACAGACCCTTCAATTTTGCCACTGCTTGAAATACTAAGAAAGGCTTAATTTTGGACCTCAAAAGTTGTAGGCAAATTACGTGACACGAGAAATTAATATTTTAATGATGCTTTAAAGATCACCTTTAAGAAATTCAAAAGAGGAAAGTTGTATAATTGGATGGTCTTGTAGTGTCTACGCATATTTGGCCATTAATTACGCAATTACACCAGTTATTTCGCTTTATGCATGATTAAAGGTGTTTTTTCTACCCATCCAGGTGGAAGTTGACCGTCCGAGTTGCAAGTATGAGACAGCACGAGTCTAGATGAGTGGAATATGTTGGTACGTTTGACAAGACGTTCATATAAAAGATTATTAGTGAGAAAGTTGATAGTAATTGTAGATCCTACAAAATGTGTGAATAAAAGTAATTTTGATCAAAAATATTTTTTTTTTTTTGACAAAAGTGTTTATAAACATTTCTTTAAAAATATGCTAAGTCGTTAGATGACGCGTGAGGTAGACCATGACCAAAACCGAGCTGCCAAAGGCCAAACTCGGGCCAGGAGAAAATAAAGCTTAGAAAGTGCACAATTTTTTCTCTGTTGATGATTAACTATCAATTATTTTGTAGAACATTTATTTTCTTTTAAACTTTTCATGGCAAACTAAAGTCTAAAACAAATTATGAAAAAAATAATGTCCCAAAGGATCAAAGAACAACAACATAGTTTAGAAAATGCTTAAACAAACAAAGGTGAACATCAAAGGAAACATCATCCTAAATACAACTTCTCAACCTAGTATTATCCTTTCATACATGCCCTTTATAAAATTACTCCAAGAAAGTTTCCATAACATCAGAGTACATTCCTGCTTCATTCCTATACTCCCCGGTATTGTGTGCAGCATGATGATCAAGTGAAGTCGATGAAGAAGATTTAGACATTCTAGCAGGTAACGTAAAGCTCCTCTTGAACTTACTGTTCTCCATTTTCCGAATGCTATCCGGGTGGCTATCCAAGGTCAAGAACTCGTTAGGATTTGCACTACCGTTATTGTGCAAACTTGAAGCATCTGAATTGGGATTCTCTGGCTTGTTTCCTAGGCCATTAGGATTAAACAGAAGCTTGGCATCATCGGTTCGTCCAGTTAGAGCATTAAAGAAACTCAATCCATTTGGCCATTTGATGTCGTTTTCGTGATCTCCCATCATATCTTCCATCCTTGCTTCTGACGAATGGGGATGAAGGAACATGTGTGTTTCGTCCTTGGACAGAGGAATGCCAAGTCGAGCCGAATTTTTAAAATTTGGAGATGCATTAAGGACTGAAGTTGCTGAATGGATTGGCCTTGGTCCCCAATTGAATAGGGGTGGGAAAGGGCGGATTGGCATTGCCGGTTGCTTTAAAGGCAGTGCAGAAGACGATGGGGCATTGCGGTTTGAAGAAAACAGTTGGGATAAGTAAAATCCAGATTGATAGCCTAAGGATTCAAACATATGTCTCATTCTCAGCACAAAATGAAGGTCTTCAGGTATCTGAAAGTTAAAACACAATATACACTCTCCCTCGTGAGATCAAAGTGACACGAAATCACATAAACAAGATTAAAATAACAAAATATTTACAAATGAAACTCACAATCTTGCAAGAACCCAGTTGGAGTAGGCCATGTCCAGCTTGAATAACAGCTATAGTCTTTAAGAAATGTCAAAGGTTAAGCCATTTAGCATTGAAGGATTACCAGATTAAACTTACAAATACAACAGTGAATAATTTTTCTTGAGTTATTGATTCTAACCTGAATGCCTGATTCAAACTGATCAGTCCACTCATGAGGAAGCTGAAATTAATAAATCACACAACACAAGTTCAATTAGACCAATAATTCTTGACTACCATAATTTCCAATGTTATTATAAAAGATAATTGTTCTATCTTATCTCGTCTCGTCTAGTTCGATAAAGGGTTTTTCCTTGAAATACTTACAGCGTCAAATGAACTCTGCCAGTAGTTGGAGATATTAGGTTCACACTCAGCTGGTTCTTTGAATACCCATTTATGACATTTATCAGAAGCAACTTTCCCCATCAACCTGCATCCAATTTACCCAATCACAATACACTCATTTAATAGTCAATACACGTACTAAAAAAAACTTAAAAACATTTTCAAAATTTGATCTTAGTTCCCTGTGCAGCAACCTAATCATAATTGGAGCACAGAGAATGACAGAAATTTTATCTATAAAACCAAAAGCACCTACCCAGTACCCACCCTTCTCCATAATTATATAACTGAATTGACATTTTGCTGAAGGCTTTTCTGACAGAATCCTCTCCATCCATCTCATCTAAACAGTCTGCAACTCTGCCTCTGCAGAACCCATCTTCCCACATCAACATTCTAAACCAAAACAAAAGATTAATGATAAATCCAAGAAAAACATAGGCTCTTTTCTAGGAAAAGTCAAATTGAACACTTACAAGCTACCATTATCATCTCCAACTTTGCAACCATTGCCACCTCTAACTCTCCTGCAAGAAATGGAGTAAAGAAGTGATTTTTAAGCAGGGATAGAAGAAAAATAAAGAGGGTACATACGGGCGAGGGCGAATGGTCCAGAAGACAGAGTAAGTCCAGTCTGAGTTTAAACAGACGCTTCTGAGGGCCTCATGAAGGGCCATCATCCCGACTGCTTCTTTGCTCCTGTCTGATGCTGCTGAGCCCACCATTTCTCTCTTTGTCTAATTCACTTGGACAACAATCAGAATCACAATTGTTTCTAACAAAACCCAACCCTCTCTTTATTACTTTATCTTCTTTCTCACTTTTTACCTTGTGATACCAAAACTGATTACTTGGGGGAAACAAAAAGGCAAGTAGAGAGGGAGGGCGTGTGTGTAAAAGTGACGTGCCTTCTTTTTGGGGCTTGATTTTGTAGTTTAACCATGAAAAATACAGTGGGGACAGCTTTTATCATCCTTGTGGGGTGGCTGGTCGAGTGTGGGATGTAAGTCAATGACCTTTATACCCTTGTGGTTGTTGGGAAGTAAATTTTGTGAGGTGGAATTGTGCAATAGAAGTTTGTACCCGTGCATCATGTTACCCGACCACGGGAAACATTGAAAATGCGATACATTGGTTTGTTAGCATGCATGAAGATGTCACTAGAGTTCCATGTACATTAATTGGTATAAGAGATTCATTTGAAAATGAATTTTGTTACATGTACATGACGGTCCAGAAATATTCGTCCATGGACATGACACAAATATACTTATGTTTTGAAAATTACTTGAATTTCACTATTTAAAAATAGTAACCATATTTTGCCTCTGTTGACTCCCTTCACAACAAAATAATTTACTTATTATATTCATTTTTAACCACTAATTTACACAATAAAATATTTTCAATATAAATGAAAAAGAAAAATATTTTTTAATTACACATTCTTCAAAAATAATATTCAAAACATAATTTTTCCACAATAATGATCATTGAATCGGGCCTTAGTAATAGAGTATTAGGTTATATCCTCAACAGCGTGTAAGTTATATAAAAGTTTTCTATATAGTTTTTTTAAATTATGTTACGTATACACTCTTCTTTACATCTTTGTTGATATTCTTTCACATAGATTCATTAAAATCACTGATTTTGCGCTCATATATCACATCATTGTACAAATTTCTTCCACACAGGGAATATCAATCGTAATGTACATATAGCATTATTCTATTTTTTTAATTGTTTAACTTGTGTGCTGCGGCAGACAGGGGTAAATAAGACATTTAAATAGTTCTTTGAGAATCTTTACCATTCAAAAGCAAGTGGGTGAGACTGCGCTAAATATAAATTTTATTTAAAAGATTACACAAAATCTCACCTTGGGAAGACTTACTGGGTGGGGGTAATCGTTATTTAATTGTACGGTCTCCGTTACGTGAAATAAAATACTATAAAAGCTGAGATTTGGGATTCATAATTTTTTGACCACACATCTCATTAATTTTATCAAGATTTACTTAATTTTAATTCTCACCAAACATGGACGAATTTAGCCTCCCTTTATATACAAATTGTTTTAGCCTCCCTTTATATACAAATTTAAGTAATTTATAAATTCAATCAAAAATAATTATTAATTTTAATTATATTTATATTTATAACTTGTTATTGTTCAAGATTCACTATAATTTTTTTCTACACACCATTTATAAATTTGTCTGATGGAGACTTAGTTTGTACTTCGAAATCAATGAAGTGCTTACTACGTAATATTGAATTGAATTTTATTGTGGGAAATTTACTAGGATTGATCGTGCATATATTTTTTTCATTTCTCTTATATTTTAAATTCTATTAGTTTCAAAATCTAAATATCATCTTGCTACTAGCATATTAATTATTTCACTACTCCAATTAATAATATTAATATATGAGATTGTATGCAGCTAAGAAGCAATAAACTATAATTTAAACTTCTTTCCCACTTTAAATTATTTTCCTTAGTATTAACATATATGTCAAAAGTAAAATAGTTGCTCAACTAAAATTAATTGAAAAGTTTCCTCAAAAAATGATTTAGTGAAAGGAGAAAAGGATTTGGTGGGAATGATGAAAATGGGGAGTGCGCAAATAAAAGATTAATAGATGCAAAACTCTGTCGTATTCATTATTAACGAGAATATGAGATGTAAGAGTCACGTGATCACGTGCCTTGTCAGGGTCGGTGCATCGTTTCTCATAAACAAAACAAATAGGAGCGCGCGAATTGAGGGGCGGGGCACCGTATTCCCCCACTGTCTTTCTACGTGTGCGTGATGTGATGAAAAATACGTGATTAATAAATAAGAAAAATTTTTAAATTTACGTATAATATTATTTTTAATGATAAATATGTAATTGAAAATGAGTAGAGTAAAAATGCATTTTTTAAAAATGTGGATCAAATGGGTATGAATTTTTTGCTGGAAATCACGTCAATGTTTAAATTCTACTTAAATTGAGCCCATGTTTGACCCACATTCTTCCCAAAATTAATTCTTTTAATAGTCATTTTTAACTACACGTTTTTCAATAAAATAATATTACACGCAAATTCAAAAAAAATTCTGATTTTTAACTATATATTTTCCATCATAAAATGCATTATCTTCTCAATAACGTACATTAAACACCCCCTCAGAGTTGAGATCTTGCTCCAAATTTATTGTTTATAATATTTTTTTATTTTTTATTTTAAACAAATTAGAAGATGTCAAGGCTTAATATGTTGATATTTTCCCATTTGCTAGAAGACATGACGTGCATAAATATAAAATTGTCTTTAAGAACATCAGTATATAACCCTTGTTTTATTGGAGATTAAAATTATATTTTTAGTAGATTTTGATAAAAAAAATTGATGAAATGTGTGATTGAAAAGTAGTTGGACAATAAAATATATCTGGTTAATATTGATTAATTGACATTAACTTAAATTAAAATTTGATTTTAATCAATACCAAACATGGGCACAGTATAAACACTCTCTTAAAATCGGATTAAACTGTAATTAAAGAATTCTTCGTTCTTTCTACTTATTTATCATTTTAAAATGCAAGTCGGACTAAAATCATTTTTTTATCCATATATTTTGAGCCCTCCACAAATACTATCTAATAGTAATTTCTATATATTTATAATTTAAATCATTTATAAACACTTTCAAACATGCTCCATCCATACGTATAATCACATATTTACATATCATTGTTCTCGCACAATATGTGTTCTCTCATCATCATCTTCTTCTTCATACATTGTTAGAAACACTCATCGAACTCAACACAACTTTAATATCGTGTTGTCCTTGGTTATTCTCGTTCCCCTAGTTGCTCCCAAATTCTTTCCCTTTTATTTTGGTCGAGTTCTTATCTAATTCAAATACACAATGAATTTTCTTGAATTAATTAAAATACTAGTACGTGTTACAAATGAGAGGGTAAGATTGAACATGGTTTAGCACACACAATAACGTCAGCATAAGCTAACACTATTCTACTATCCACACTGACCGCCCCAGGACTCGGCTACAGCACACGACCGGATCTCACGTGAGTCCCACGCTACCCACCTAAATCTTAAACATTAACTTTATCAAAGCAAGTTGTAATCCCTCCTATTGTTTTTTGTGTGGCAATGAATCCTCCTAAAATTATTTTCTATATTTCCTTTTATTTTCCGAAGAGTTTCTTATTCATATAGCATTTAAAACTCGCTTAGGTGGGAAATGTTTGGTTGGTTAAATTCATTTTAAATTATCTTAAGAAATATGTAAATAAAAAATAAAGAAAGTTATGGGTTTTAATGGAATGCACTGTGTATAAAAATGATGTTTAACCAATTTAAATTAAAATTTACGTGTTGTCAGACTTGCACTAGATTAGAAGCAATGTGACAAGAAACGCGCTATTATAATATAAATCTTGTGATATTTTCTTTTAAGGTTTACCTCTTTTGAACAGTAACATGATGACAAAAGCTGGGGTTGTCCCTTCTCTATTCGGGTACCCAAGTCACTATTTGAATGAAATTGTTGTGAATCGAAATTGATTAGATTAAAATATTAATTTTCGAGGAATCAATGACCTCTATAACATTTAAGTCCCCATTTCAATCAAGGAGCATACTTGACTTTATATTCCCACTATCCAAAATGGAAGAATGAACGATTTATTTGCAAAATAAATTTATGTGCGTGCCTTGGGTGAGTTAGATGGACTTATTGAGTTTAGACCTTTGTGAGGGCCTCGTCTCTTGGGCGTGAGCCCAGAGGCCCAGCTAAAAATGGAGGTCCAAAATATGGGGGCTATGTGCATAAGTTAAATTTCACTTGGAACCTACCATTGACAAAAAAACGAAATATATCTAGAACTCAATGAATAAGTGACCTTTTTTTTTTTTTTTAACAGAGGAAGCCGCAGCCACTACTAGCCAACGGAACCTCAACCAACTAGTCACAGAGGTCTGCTAAACCAACTGAACTACTATGTTGCGAGACTCTAGGATTAGTAACTGTTGCCTCTCTCTCACCTTTTGTTCTGTACCTCTTTAGTAACTTCTGCTTGCAACTTGATGCTTAGTTGCTAGCTTATTATATTTTGCATACTCATCCTTAGGAGTCAATTAACTCAGATGCATGTTTTGATGTTTCGCTCTGTTTTCATTTTTGAAATGCAATTTGATCATTTGATAGCGAAGAAATAAGGAGTTTGTTACTCCCATAAATTACGTGGCACACACATGATAGGAAGGGTCCCACATGTCAACGTGGCATTGACTTAGATAATCCTCTAAAAGATAGCATGGGTTTTAGCTTAAGGAAACCTCGGATTGGAGGTCCTCGTTGTGAAGAGCCCCGGGACAAAAGCCTTGGCTCTTCTCCTCATCCACATACATAGTGTCTCGGCGGAAGGGCATCATCCACTTACATAGTGCCCTAGTTAAAGGGCCTCACGAACTTCGATTTTGGGCTTGGACAAGGCCCATGTGGCCCACTTATCATTTTCTATATATATGTGAATCATTTCATAATTAAGGTATGTTCTCTAACCCTATCAAAGTTCCCTCTTCCTTCCTTGCACTATTTTTTTTTTTTGTCCGGCCGTTGACTTGACCGTCGGAGTGCAAACGGTCGTCGGACATTTTTCTTGACCGACGATCTTTGCCTTCTAACGGTGTGTTCAGTGTGCAGGTGATATCCATGTGGAGGGGATGTGGCACGGGTTCTGTTGGCACATTTTTTAGTGTCAACAGAGTTCAAAGCCCGCTGCAAGCTTATGTGTTTATGAAATATTCTGAGGGACATTTAAATGGAACAAAAGATATATTTTGTCGATGTAGAACTTCTTTGGGCTTTTCTTGGATCATATGCGCCGTTGATACGAATTCAGTCTTATGTTCGTTTCCACGATCTCTGTTACTTATGCTTTCACTGTAAGTGAATATATGTTTCCCATCTTTATGCAATTATAAGTGCTGCACCTCCGTCTGCTGCTAATGAAAATAAGCCAGGTTTGAGGATGTTGCGGTAATAGATTGCGTACTTTTGTGCTCAATCACCCAGAAACCTTTTGTTCTTCTCATTTCATACTTCCGTTTTGTTATTGTTAGAGGCCAAGTGCAAAGGAACTTCAGAAGCTTCGTTTTATCAGATACGCTAGGAAGAGCCCAAGGCTTTTGTTGAGAATCAGGTATACCGTCTTATTATCAGTTCACTTTTGTAATGCACCTGTTGCTAGTACGTGTAAAGTTAATGCCTTTTCTGTAATTATTATTATTATCAGGAACATGGTTACTTCACCTTGTTTAATACCTTATGAAATCATATCTTTACGCAAAACTGCAGCTCAAGAAAAGCTGAAATATAACTAAGTTTTCATTTTCCGACACTTTTGCTTTCCGAATAAAATATCTTTCAGCAATTTTCTTTTGTAAACAGTAGTATGCATTAGTTTTTTTTTTTTGTTCTGGGATTTCGGAAATTTGACGACATAAGATTTTTATTTAAATATCATCGACATGGTATTGAAATGTGCTGAAGATATTAATTGTTATTGACGACAATGAAGCATGGAGATGTATCATGTATGTCAAAGATTTTATCACTTGATCTCTCTAATCTTAAAGGTTGTTGCAAGAACCTCATTAGGTTAAATGATGTAACTATACCTCATTACCTTTATCTTATAGAGAGTGTCCTAAGTTTCAAATAGATGGAAAGTCTCTTAAAAATTGTTCAACACCCATTGGAGAAGCATCTGGAACTGTGAAGGTAACAAGAAATTCTGGAGTTGGAGATACTGTCCTGAGTCAGGTGCGTTTAATCTCTCGATATGTTATGTTTACCTTATTTACATGGTTGTGTGTTGGCTGAGTGATAGAAACACACAGTAGTCAGGCAAAGAGTGTGAGAAATGCTGGATGGAACTTCACTATCACTGGATCAAGTAGCACAGGAACTGTGCGAAGTGCTGTTAGACCACCTCAGGTGAGAGATAGGAAGCAGGAGGCCCAATTAGATCATGCTATCCCAAGGAAAATTTAGACAGTGATAACCAGTAGTCTTCTGCTTCTGGAACTATTTCTCATTCTTTGCCTCCATCGGAAGAGATGCTAAAGATACTAACCATGAAGTGACGTAAGAGTATCTTCACGAAGATGTATGTCATCTCTATCCTTCGTATGTCCATACGCGTGTGAGTCTGTTGATTGCGTATCTTTGTTGCGAGCTCTGTGTCACTTGACCTAAGATATGCAAGGGATGGGCATCAAAAGGATTATTCGGATTCAATCTGATACATTTACTTGGCTTTTGACCTGGGCTCTTACCATTGTTTAGGGTTTAATAGATCAAGTTAATTTCATGCGCATTGCAAAAAATTAACATTTTTGAAGGCTGAATTTGAATAGTATATGCATATAATAGTCAAACTGGTAATCTAAGAGCCATATTCATCAACTTATAGATGCCCGATGAAATTAGTGAAACTACTCACGTGAATGAATTCATGATGTGGTCAATGCTCCAGCTTGGTCAGGTTCTGGTAACTCTCGAACCGAACAAGTTAGTGAAGATTGGATTAATGTATTTGCTCGATAACTCCAAAAATTTCTCAAAGCAGATTATTAAGAATCCATTTAATTTTACTAGCGAAATATAATATGTTTTCTGTTCCCTACTTATAGGAAGAAGTTAGCAGGGCAAGAACTGTTGTACGATCTCCAAAAAGAGTTCAAACGTCATCTCAGTTCAGTAATCGAAGTTCTCTGGTATGATTACCATCTAGTCGAGATTACATTAAGGTGGTTCCGTGTCCTACTGTTTTGCTGTTATCGATAAGGCTTCTATTTGTGGTTCAGTTCACCAGCACGCATACCTCCTCTACGATGCTTTCATAGGTGGCACTGTTGTTTATCGTGGACAGCATGATGATTTAGATTCTCCTCGAACTCCAAAGTCTAGACTGGGAATTCAAGAGAGAACTTCCAGTGCAGCTCTTGAAGACAGTGAAATAAACCTTGCAGAGGTTTATATATCACAAATAATTTCACTTTGCTTCCTCAGATATTCGTCTTATTGTCTATCAAATTTAAAAAACATGCTAAACTAAAGATATTTCCTTACATATTCTAGTGTAGTTTCAGCTTAAACCGTGACATAGTACATTTGGCGTTCACTTAGTTTGTCTAGTTAATGAAGCTCCATTTCTTTTTCTTTTCTTTTCTTTTTTTTCTTTTTTTTTTCTTTTTGGCACGAAATGCTTATTTAACTTGTTCATTTATTAATTGCTCCTATCAGATTCAGTGTAAGAATTTCTACTGTTTTATCTTTGTAAACTTTTTAGGAAGAACTGTTTATTCTAAAAAAGTATTTAAAGATTGTTTGGCAAAGATTTTTTAAATCATAATTCCCCAAAATCATTTTCAATCACACATTCTATTGGTCCGATAACTTTTTCCCAATTTTTAAACACACATCCTCCCAAAAAAAAAAAAAATCATTTTTCACTTGAAAAAATTCTTTGCCAAACAAGCTTTTAGTTTTTAGTAAGTTTGAAACTTACAATCAAAGCTCTTATTCTTCAATTTCATTGCCTCTTGTTTAAGTTAAAAAGTGTGGCCTCAGTTGCTTTTCGATTTGGTTCTTAGTTCATTTTTCTGCACTATATTTCTTGAATCACTAAAATTTTTTAGATTATTTTGGATGTCAAGAAGATTCCTACCATATATGTCAACTTGATGCTGTCCAAAAATGTTCAGGAATGAGTATCAAAATATGCATGTTTTATGAAACCTCATTTGGCTGTGATTTCATGTAGGCCAAATGCAAGCAGGACTCAGAAAAGGAGATCTTAGGGAAAGATCAGTGATGGGGAAGGTCTACAAAAAGGTGCAAGAAAGCAGAAGGATTGTGCAATCAACAAGCACTGATTCATCTAGGTACATCTTATGCTCAATTTACTCCTACAACTTGTCTTTTATTGCTATAAACTTAAGTCTGGAACACTCATCTGAGCTTCCATAATATTTTTAGAACATGTTTTACTTCTGCAAACCTAAAACATCGAACATCCAATCCAGACATTCCCGTGATTATTTTGATACAAAAGCAGCATTTTTGAGATCAGACCAAACAGTGATAAAGAAGACAATGCAAGAAGTTCTGCAGCACCAGCATCAGCATCTGCCTCATTATCAAATCTTATTATCCCTTCATTTAAAGATGTAAGCATTGGTAGATTATTTGTTATCCATGAATTTGATTGTTCTTTTGTTGGATTAGTTGAAGATCATAAAGTTGAAAGTGTCTTTCGTGAAAGAATGTCCACCTTATTATGTAGACGTGAAAATATTACTTCTGATACTATTGTTGAATAACTGAATTTCTCTCTCTTGCTTGCCCCGCTGAAAATGATTATGCATCTCCTCGCCTGCTTCTAATGACAGTATAGAATATCCACTGAAGTATGTAGTTTCTGAACAAGTCATTCACCTCTGTCTTGGACCTCTTTGTAAGTAAATAGTTGGATGGAAGTATTTTGATTCTATGTCAATTAAAGGCAGTATATTCGCTGAAACAACATCAATTGCACACCACAATTTCCTTTCCTTTTAAGAATCCGTTTTTATGGATTGTCAGAGGCTGTAGCGGGACTGACATTGGAGAACCTGTCCCCCCTAGCTGTTCAACGGGCTTAAGCTTGACATTTATGAGCCACTCGCAATGTTCTTACTCTCGAGGGAGGTTCGTTAAGAAGCTACCAGTAAAATTTTTATCTTGAGTGATAATCTGGGGATGGTTGATAATGATAAGATGGTCGATACCTGTGTGTAGTATATTGATATGTACTAACCATCCCCTCATTCATTATCTAAAGCAGATGGCAAGGTCGAGATTTAAATACCTCAAGAACGAGGTCAGATAATTGTTTTTTCACATAAATTAACGACTTCTTGTTCTTAACTTAATTTTGAGATAATTTAAATAAGATTGATTCCTCTAATTATTGGCAATATATTATAATCAATGTGATACAATAATTAAAAAAGCTTTCCTCATACATAAAAAGCAGAAAATTTGCTGTAGTGATAGTGGTTCACAAAATTTAAACTGGAGATCAAGCTCTACAGCTGATCACTTGAAAGGGTTAGGCGACAAGATTAGATATAGTGATGGTGGTTCACGGCATCATTGAAAATGAAAGAAGAATCTGTGTGCACTACCTATGGCGCGAAGTGAATAGAGGTAGAGTCTTCCTTCTTTGCTTCTTACCTAATAACCGGGAAAAGTCCTCCCCGCCTTAGCAGCATGATGCAAATAATACAGTTATACAGCCTTCGACTAATATGCAAGATCTTCATCTTTGGTCAATCCTTCTATTTCCATCTCTCTGAGAATGCTTTGCAGGGGTCAACTTCCTAAACGAGGCATGTAAAATCAGGACTGCAAAAAATTCACGAACAGAAGAAATGTCAGTAGTAACATTGAAAGCCTGTGAAATAATAAAGGTGCTAGAGTACAGAATGCCAAAAGAAGGTAATGAATGCAAAGTCACCTGCGTAACTGACGCCAAGAGCAAATAAGAGCGCCAATTGAACATTGAAAAAGAACAGAATAATTGCAGTTGCTGCAAGGATGGGGAAGCTTGATTAGCATTCTATAGACAGGATAGTACTGGGTGCAAAATTTATGTGTTGATGTGAAGTTACATATAGCATAAAAGCAAAGTTACTATTAAGGGTTCCTTCAATTGGCACAAGAGAATCAAAGATACAAAAGTGGAAATCAATTCTCAAACAAAATTTATGCGAGGGTGCAAAATTTATATGTTAATGTGAGTTACATATAGCATAAAAGCAAAGTTACTGTTAAGCGTTCCTTCAATTGGCACAAGAGAATCAAAGATACAAAAGTGAAAATCAATTCTCAAACAAATTCTCATGTGGAGCAGAAGATATTTCACCAATACGAGCAACATGCTTAGGAAAACTAGATGACTTTTAACTGGCTAAACAAGTTCACAGAACATTATTCATGATGACCAAAAAGGTCACTTTATAATAAAATTCTCAATCACGCATGTTCTCCTTTCCAACAACCTGAGTGCAAAACTGAAGGAGCCCAAAGCCCCATAAACTTCCCAAGCTGTCGAAAGCTTTTGGAATTACAATAAGTACTTGTTGAGATAGCTTAAAAAGTTGTTAAAAGTTAAGGTCAAAGTCAACAATTAATTTTAACCACATATCACTACTTTTATCAAAATCTACTTAAATTTTTATTAAAAGCTTTGTTAAACAACCCTAAGACTCGTGCATCGTACCTTTTTGAAAGAGAAAAAATGTACATTATATGGTAGAAAGTTTTGCATTCAGCTCGTTATTGGTAGCACCAACCGCAATTAACTAAATAAACATAGCATAAGAAATTTGAGATGAATAATGATACCAAAAATCTATACTTGTAGTCTATCACAACAATTGTATTTTAATCCTTGGAACTCTGTAGTTTGAGTTTCCAGATACATAGTAGGCAAAGAAATTTCCACTTCACATAAGCTACCAAAAGCTTCACACAGTTTTGAGCATATTGCTGGCATAAACCTACTCAACCCTCCATCACACAGGTTGCAACTGTTCAGTACAAAATCCAATTCCAAGGAAGAGATTTTCAATATCCAGCTACCAATTATTACACTCAATAATCTGGTAGAGCATTATATTAATAATCTGGGGCTGAAGAGATTTTCAATATCCAGCCCTACCTTCAAACTATGCCCTGTAGGCGGGGCAGATATGTAATCATGCGTGTTTCACCCTTAAACCTGAAGATAGGAGGTGTAATAATTCTATGATAGAGATAATAATCCCATATCTTGGGGAACATGTACCAATCAGTCATTTTTCACTCGTATCATATCATATATATGTTAGAATTCAGGTAATATGGACTTTATACGTGGAACCAAGCTTTTGTGTTATTTTATAACTCAATGGACAACTTACATATCAAAGATTCATGTAGAAACTTTTACTAAGCATATGCATATGTGGTCCAATCTTTTCAAGCAGAAATGACAAGTGTAATTTGCATTTAAATGAAGAAACTTAAGTTCAGAAACAGAAGTTCCATAATGTGTATTTTATATTCATATTCATGGAAAGACTATAACATGGTCAATGATGTACCATCCTTTGCTAAAAAAAACCGAATTTATGTTGCCAAAAGAAGAGTTACACTGCGTCTTCTGTAACAAGTTATATGATATAACATTTATTTCCTCAGTGAACATTCACAAAAACTAAATACATGCTAAAAATTAATAAATTTGCAGTTTGCTGATATTATTTATCAGTATATGGTCCTCAGTAGTAGTAAAGTCGTAGTCTGAATAGACTCTGTTATTCATGTATGCATACAATTGTAGTGTCAAAGTGGCAACAATGGAACATCTAAGCCCAATCCATTGTCCCAAAGGGAATACTTTGGATCCCTCAAAGCCACTGTCACAAAATTAGGTTATTAAGTATGATTTTAAGTTCATTCACCTTTGTCCTATGGACCTAAAAACTAAATGGTTTAACCATGCATCTGTGTTAGAAACCAGAACAGAGATATACAAGAAACTTCCACCTAACAGAATGCAAATTTTATTCATTGTGTCTAAGAACAGATTTCAAACACCTGCTTTTTTGCAGGTTTACTTCCATTCAACAGGTGCAGCAAATAATAAAATAGCAAATTCAATTCGAAGAAATATAAACTCAACTCACCACACTGGGCAATGTGAAGCAAGGTCTGTCTGAGGGAAGGGCGCCTATATAATTCCCACCGATCAGCACAAAACTTAAATACATCCCAGAGTGCCAAACATGATATCGACCCAAGAAGAGCTAGTGGCAATTGATACCTGCCAGATTTAAATGTTAACTATAACATGATCAAAAAATAAGAACGATCCACAAGACACTTGACGAGACATGTGAACTTTATATTTTCTCATATTACTAGTGAATTATTATTCAACCTTAATATACCATTAACCTTTACTTATCAACAATTAGATAATAACAAGAAAATTACAAATAATTCTGAGAACATTCATATTCTTCATAGTGAACATTTTAACCATAAATCTTTATTCAAAATTAATTGACTAAAAATCAGTAAAATTAAATCTTTGCCAAAAATTTCAAAAGAAAAAAAAATAATAATAATAATAATAAATAAATAAAAATGCCAGCTTTAAAATCAACAAAATGTCAAAATACACGTAATGATGGAGAGTGAGGATAAATGCATATTTTAGCTCAAGAACAAAGAAAGAGTAAAATAACAATTTCTTCGCCCAAATTTCAAAGTTTAGCTCAAAACCCCAAAACAATTATAAATCAATATAACATTCTTCCTACAGATACCCACACAATTACACATGCACAGAGAGAGTGAGAGAGAGTAGATACAGAGAGCAAGCGAGGAAGACGATGAAAAGGAAGGCGTAATTGCGAGCAAAGCGTTTGACATTCTCGTGGACACGGAGGCGAGCCTGAGAAGGAGAAGAAGGGAAGGAGTAAGAATCAGAGGAGCCGAAAAACGCGAGGGTCCAAGAAGGCGTGTCACCGGAGAAGTCCTCGGCGACGAGCTTGGAGAAGGGATTGAAAGTGATGAGCGAGAGAAGGGTCCAAATGCGGGAGAAGAGTGATACGAAGAAGCCGCTACATATAATGGAAGTGGTGGTGGAGTCGGCGGCGGAATTACGGAGCTCGATAGTGGAATCGGCGGCGGAGAGGCGGTGGAGGTCGGAGGTGCGCTGGTCGAGGATTTCGAGGTAGCCGGAGTCTCGGATCCAGGACTCGAAAGCGGGTTCAGGTACGCTTAGAGCTAACGGGTTCGCCTTGAATACCATGTCCTTTTCTGATTTCTCTCTATACGGGGTTTGCTAGAAAACGGAATTTTTGACAGTACAAAAGGATTCTCTTATTCCAAATAAAAACTATTAAAAGAAAAAAGAAAACAAATTAAAGGAATGAATTGGAATTAAATTATGATAAAAATACAATAACGAATACTCGAGAACTCAAAAATTAATTCAAATACATTCTCAGATCACAATAACACTCAATCACCTACTAACGTATGAGAGCACAAAATGCCGAAGTAATAACAACCAAAATATATATCATCCAGGAAGTAGAGTCATCTCCCTTTTTTTCTAACTTGGAAATGATCCATAGATACTATCAAGTAACAGGTGTTCTGAATGTATCGAATATTCACACAATAAATTATCTTCACAATCCACAAGTTATTAGGACAAATTAAGTTATTGTCGATAGAGTAAACCAAGTCATAAATACTAGACAGAGCAACAAGAGGACGAAGACAAGTTCATCAAGGAAGGATGATATCGAACTATGAGGTTGATTTTATATAAAATATTCTGTCTGAGCACAAAATATAAGGGTCTGTTTGATTGCAAGAGTGGAATTTGAGTGGAAAGAAAATGAATTCCAGGAAATTGAATTGCCTTGAAATTGTTTTACTGGGAATTGTAATTAATTGTGTTTGATTAGTATAATTTTTCATGGAAAATGTTAAAAGTTTGGTGTCCGTTTGGCTTCATTTTTTATAAAAATTGTCCATTAAAGTGATAATTTTTCCTACCATTTGGTCTAGAATTTGTTNTGGTATAATTTTCCACGTGGAAAATATTTAAATTTTGAATCTTTTGGTATTCATTTAGCTTTGTTTTTTATGAAAATTATTCATTAAAGAGAAATTTGTTTCACAATTGGTGATAAAATTTGTGTACATTGCAAAAAAAAAAAAAAAACTAGAAACTATTTTTCCACCTAAATGGTGGGAAAATTGTTTCCATCGTTTTGAGAAATTGGTGCACGTGTGGTGGGTGGGTGGAATTAATTTTTCATGAAAAAAAAATCTATCAAACAACCATTTTCATGGAAAAAAATGGACTATTAAACATAGCCAATATTTTTTACTCAGGAACTTGTGTAGAAACTTGACCTACGTGAGAGTGGGCATCACCCCCTTTGTCCGATAGTCAAACTCCATTTGACATGTATTATTGGTAAATATAGATATTTATTTCTATATACCTTTTTTTTCCCTCTTTCTTTCTTAAAGTATAATTTTTTTATACTTTAAAAAATTATGGGACTCCATTTATAATTTTTCTTTATTTTATAATGTTTTACTATTTTCTTTTAAGTTTATTGAGGGGAAAAAAATTAGATTTACTACGTTGGAAATGAATTATTAATAATTATGTTATAATTTACAAAAAATGGGGACCAAAAGTGCTAATTTCCATGAAATTATAAACGCTAAATCTTTGGGTAATTAGCACACAACGTCCCCACATTTCATTGTTATTGTCGAAAACGTCTATACCTTTTATTTTTTGACATTTTCACCTTTATTTTCACCTTTCATTGAGCAAAAGATTCATTTTCACCTATTTTTCAATTAAAAATTATGAAATGACCAATATGCCTTCCTCTTAAAATAAAAGAAAAAAATAATAATAATTTCAATCACAGTCCCAATTTTTTTTTAAAAAGTCCAATTAAGTCACAAATAAATTATTAAAATGGTAATTAGCACATAATGTCCATACATTTTCCTATTATTGTAAAAAACGTCCATACCTTTTATTTTTTTGTCATTTCACCCTTAATTACACATTTAATTGCGCAAACCATCATTTATGTCCATTTTCATCCATTTTCTCAATAAAAAAACTGTGAAATGACGAATATACCATACCATTTAAATGAAAAGAGGTTATTATTTTCAAAAAACAATATTTTGAATTATGAGTTTAAGAAAATGTGTAATTAAACGTATAAAATATTTTATTGAGTGAACGTGTTGTTAAAAATAAATTGATAAATTTTTAAAACTTTTATTACTATCAGTTAGTGGAGCCAAAGCTCTCCAAGTTTGAGAAAGGGAAGAATTTTTTTAATTCAATAGGTTCATCTATTCCGTTGATTTTGCAGTGTTTTCTTCAGGCTAACATTTTTCATTTCTCCATGAAAACTGATCCTTTCCAAACGTTATAAAAGACAACGTCGGACATCACGAGAACATGCCATTCTTGCCCGTTCATGCCGCGTGGGCGTGGATTACTCTCAACCACACACGCTAGTCCCATTCTCAACACATAAAACACAACCATGCAAAAAAACCCACCCACCCAAAAACACAATCACACACAATTTCAATAAAATTTGTTGATTCTTTACGATAATAGCCACCCAAAAATGGATGATCTGAAGAAGCAGAATTGGGAAATTGAAACTCCGAATAATATTACAATTAAAGGGATTATTGGGTTGTTGATGGGAAATACTGACTGTAATGATAATCGAAAAGTGATTTCTTTGGGAATTGGGGACCCAACCGCTTATTCGTGCTTCCATACAGCTGCAGTTGCTCAAGAAGCTGTTGTGGAGTCTCTTCTTTCTGCTAAGTTTAATGGTTACTCTCCTACTGCTGGACTCCCTCAAGCCAGAAAGTAAAAAAAAAAAAATATTTTATTTTTTGTTTAATTTATTTCATGCATGCAAGAATTTAACTATTTATAGTTGAAATTGACAAGGGTTTGGATTGATCCACAGATTCTGTTAATTTCATTAACAATTATCAAGATTTGTTTATAAATCACTTTTGATGTATGATTTGCAAATTAATTTTCTTGACAAAGGTACTCTTGCATGTGTTTTGAATTTGATTTTGTGGCTTTAGTTTCTTGGTTTTTCATTTGAAAAGCAAGAAATTAATTTACTGGGGAAGGTATTTTTGTGCTAAATTGCTTTTATCTCCAGATTGTTACAGTACAACTTCAAATTACTTTCTAAATTTACTTCGATCACAACCAATTTGTGCATCCACCATCTTAATGTTGCTTTTACCAAACAGGGCAATTGCTGAGTATTTGTCCAGTGAACTTCCTTACAAGTTATCTTCGGAGGATGTTTATCTTACAGCTGGTTGTACACAGGCTATTGAAATAACACAGTCAATTTTGGCTGGGCCTGGAGCAAATATCTTGCTTCCAAGACCGGGTTTTCCAATTTACGGACTTTGTGCCGCATTTAGACATCTTGAGATTCGGTATTTTGATCTTGTCCCTGAAAAGGGATGGGAGGTTGATCTCGAAGGTGTTGAAGCTCTGGTGGATCATAATACTGTTGCAATGGTAATTATAAATCCAGGGAATCCTTGTGGAAATGTCTACAAATATCAACATTTAAAGAAGGTGGTTGTGGATCTTGAGCTCCCTTTTCCGTTTACAAATGCTTATTAATATTACCTCTACTAAAAGCCTTTGTGCACCAAAATCAGATTGCTGAAACTGCAAAGAGACTTGGTTTTGTCGTAATTGCTGATGAAGTTTATGGCCACCTTGCTTTTGGGGATAGTTCTTTTGTTCCCATGGGGGTTTTTGGATCCATTGCGCCCGTGATTACTCTTGGGTCTTTGTCAAAGAGATGGTTAGTGCCCGGTTGGCGCCTTGGCTGGTTGGTTATGAATGATCCCAATGGAAGCTTGAAATCCCCAAAGGTTTGTTATAATATGGACGAGATTTTTTTCTGCCTGACCAAATAGACCATAAATGTTCTCAGCTTCGAATTCAATATAAATATGGATAAATGGACACTGACCATCACTTTTCGGTCATCTGTTTCTTTCCACTTTCAGTTTATTGAGCGTCTTAATAAGTACTGCGACATTTGTGGAGGTCCTGCAACCTTTATACAGGTTTGTACTTTAGCTTTCATATGCTCGTTATTTATAGATTACAAACTAAATGTTGCGATTAATTGATGGGTGAGTCATGAGTGTTTTAGTTTCTATTCATGTGCAGGCAGCAGTTCCAACAATTATTGAGCAAACACATTATGTGTTCTTCAGAAAAACCATCAACATGCTTAAGCAGACTTCAGATATATGTTTCGAAAAGATTAAGGAGATCCATTGCATAAGTTGCCCTTCTAAACCAGAAGGGTCAATGGCTGTCATGGTAAGTAATACACGCAATCTGTAGATTTTCATAACTGAAATCGAGTCTCGACTTATAGAGAATCAACATCTCCTTTAGTAAAATGCTTTCTTTCGAAAATTTAGGTGAAGCTGAATCTATCCCTGCTGAAAGATATTAGCGACGACATTGACTTCTGTTTCAAGCTGGCCAAAGAGGAATCTGTCATAATTCTTCCAGGTAACAGAAAACTGAAGCTTAATTTTTTCACTAATGAAACTCGTCTAGGTATGTTTGGTGTGCAGTATTTGACACAACTAGATAGTACAACATACAAAATTTTAGCCTATTTTCTTCATACTGTTCAATATTGTTGAATCCAAACCTGCCATCAATGTTGGAAATGGGTCAATTTTAAGTCCAATTTTAAGTGGGACACGTACGTCGATTTTAACGGGACCAAGCATCTCCA
>CAIGRP010097874.1:0-19377 GCA_903798385.1 Fraxinus cuspidata
TTGGTTTTAAAATTTTTTTCAAAGAAATAATCTAAATTTAAGCTAGTAAGACTAAATAGATTAATTTAAATGGTGAGCACAATTAAGAAAATAAGTGGAACAACGTATTTGCACAATGTGAAAGCGTAAAGTAAAAGGGATAGATGATGCAAATGATATTTTTATGGAGGTTCGATCCAATGCAATGATCTACGTCCCCCGTTACCAAGTTCTCCTGCACGAGCAATGCCTGTTCTCTATGTTGATTGACTTATGGTGCAATCCAACCTTTTACAACACTTCCGATGACTTGCAATAAGGAGCACCAATCCTTTTACAATGTTGAGATTTTCGGGACCTCAACACGACCCACACTTTAAGATGAGTTTACAAGTGAAATCTTCACTTCTTAGTGAATAATGAATACAAGGTTAAGTACATGAAGAAAAGTATGCATACACTTTAGCAAAGTAATTTGATAGTAAATGATATGAGAGATCAATGTTAGCTCAAGAAGAATCAAATTGAATGCTCAAAAGTTGTTATTGAAATGGTAGGTGAGTTGGTATTTATAGCAGTTGAAAAAAGTTAAAGTCTCTATCCAACCGGACGATCAACCAGACGTCCAGTTTGCAACCGGAAGACCAAACCAGCCATTTGAAACAACTCTGTCAGAACGGTAAAAAAATTGACCGTTGCTGGTGAACCGAACATCCGGTTCACCATCCGGACGTCCGGATGACCAGAGTTGGTCAGGGTCGTTGTTCATTTGTTTTGTTTGCAATCAATGATATTTCATATGTTGGAAAAAAGGTTTTGTGCAAACATTTTTGTTTTCGTTTCTTAATTTTTGTTGTGTATAAGAATATAGTTTCTTAAGCCTATAAAGTGTTGTTTGCCAAAGACTATAGTGTTTTACGTTTTACATTTACAATCGTTCTATGTGAAGTCTAGTTACATAGTCTTCGGCTAACTTTGGCATGTGTGCTCGATGACGTAAGACTTAGTTTCCATGAGTGCTTGACCGATCTTCATCTTCCTTGATATGCAAATTCTCGTTCAATGGCTTTGACTCAATTTGCCAACATGTAAACAATTTAAGGATTACATTTGAGATAAACATAACTTATTTGTTATAATCAAAACATAGGTTTGACTATAGGTCAACAATACTGTGTTTTATAGTTTATNTCAATGGCTTTGACTCAATTTGCCAACATGTAAACAATTTAAGGATTACATTTGAGATAAACATAACTTATTTGTTATAATCAAAACATAGGTTTGACTATAGGTCAACAATACTGTGTTTTATAGTTTATCATTTTTTTTCGTATTTATGAGTTGATCTTGAGTTTTAGAGTTATTTTTTGTTTAGTTGATTTTTTTGTATTATATTACAAGAATGAGAATTGATTTCATGCTCTATTTTTATTTATCTTCAATTTGAGAAGTGGTTTTATATTTTATTTTTATAATTGTTTAGCTATAAAAAATCGGATCGGACCAAACCGACTCGAATTGAAACTTAGTCGTTTGGTTCCGCTTCAGTTCTATGTTAGATATGGAAGGTACTTGGTTCGATCGGGTCCCCTTCAGAACTGGTCCGAATCGGATCGAAGTGGACTGCGTCCATTCCTAATTTTTCATTGACTTTTTCGATAGTACGACCTGCTTGTTCTAAACTACACCAATCTGAGCCAGTTGGTTGGACACATAATTTTCAAAGTAGACGAGACACTTCGATAAAACATAACGGTTGACATAAACTACATAATACAAATTGAACATAGCAGGTTACATGAAACACCTTTTGCCTACATCAAGCGTATGTAACTATTGATATCTTCCATCTCATTGTCAAAACTAATGACAATAATATCATGCGGTGGGACGTTTGCAATGTAGTCATCATTACCTTCTTTTGTCTTCGTAGGGAGCATGTAGGCGAATACGTTACCAACTTTGTCGTTCAATAATGGAGAAGATGGGAAGGAAACCTCGTTCAAGTTCGCAAAATGAATCGGTGAAAGGGTCCTTCAACTACTAGGTTGATCAACATCATCATCGTCCGAATCAATGATGATGGGAAACAAGGGGACGAATCGGGGATTGGGAGAGAGTCGTTGAGGTCCTTCAACTCAATGTTTCCATTTGTGAAATCAATTAGTCGAAAAAATTGGACTTGAACAAATTGTAGATAGTACTGTTTGTCATCTCACATTTTAGATATGATTTCAAAGAATTTTTTTGACGAAATCATTACATGTTTGGTAGTTGTAGTGCTTGTCTAGACAATTTGATTTATGTTCATCAACAGTTCGACGTGCTACACTTTACAGGAGAATCGGCTTACGAACTGCTATATACTACACAATAAAACTAATTTTTCATACATGAACATAAACTACACTCATCTTAAATTGGACATAAACGTATTTTTCCAAAAATCCTAAAACTATATATGAGCATAAAATTGTTTACATTCCGAAAATATTCTGCAATTCAGACCTTCCAATTTAATGGTTGGAACCGTAAGAAATAATTGGGTTTTATAGTTGTAACATAAACTGGTTGAACATGGATGAAAAGACCCGGCCGGAGGTTAAGGATCACTTATATGGGCCAAATATTTGGATACTGAAATGGTTGGCCCAATTGATTAGTTGTTTAGCCAATAACTTGGATGGAAATTTTGGATTTTTCTGGCTCAAATCCCATTTCCAGATTATCAAAATAATTAATAGAATAATTATCATTTCTTATGAATATTTTTTCATATATTCTGTGGATGATGAACTCGAACGTAATTACATTGCAGCAATAAGTTCATTGTCTAGGCTTTACATTTTCTAAATTTGCACAAATAATCCAAAGTTTTTGTTGAAAACATTACGTCATTATGTGGTAAAATTATGCTATTTTACATGTATAATTAATTATTATGATTATAATTTTTTTTTGTATTTATTTTAGTGCATAATTTCTAAAAATGGTCATATTTATTTATACTGCCTATTGATTTATGCAATTTATATGTGTAAATTTTAGAATAAACTAAATGTTTAGTGATTTATATACTTTTAAGTAATTAGAAATTCCCCACAACATCTTTAATTAGGCCAACAGTATATACTAAGTTGTTTAGGATCCAAATAGGACAACTATAAGGTATGGAAAGAGATAATTCTCCTTCATTTAGGGTGCATGGACATTGATTATGCTATTAGGAAGGACAAATCGACTATTATTGCGACTAACACTCCAGAAGAAAAGACTATTTATGAACAACGGGAGCGATCTAATTGCCGTAGTGTGACATTCATAAAGACCAAAATCTCTGTTGGTATTCGAGGTTTTGTAGATCAACATGACAATGTCAAGGCATTATTGAAGACAATTGATGAACAGTTTGTGACTTCAGATAAAGCACTTGCTAGCACCCTGATAATAAAGTTTTCATTCTTAAGGCTTACCAGTGGAAGAGGTGTGCGTAAGCACATCATGCAGATGATGGACATTGCAGCTCAGTTGAAAAATCTTGAGGTTAAAATGTCCGATTCTTTCCTTGTGCACTACATACTAAACACTCTTCCACATCAATATGGACCCTTCAAAATCTCTTATAGCACGCATAAGGACAAATTGTCAATTAATGAACTTTCGACTATGTGTTTAAGAGTAATGAAGGTTGGCTATGGAAATAGGTGAGAGTGCATTATTGGTAATGTGTGAAAAAGACTAGAACTAAGGGAAGAAACATGTCCAAGCCAAATAAAAGAGGAAAGGTAAAATACTTCCCCAAAGTGAAATAAAAAAGGAAAATAAGTGATTCTTCTGTAAAAATAAGGGACGTATGAAGAAATATTGCACCAAATTTCAGAAATGGCTTGAGAATAAGGGTAAATCAATCTTTCTTGTTTGTTATGAATCTAATATGGTTGATATTAATCGTAATACATGGTGGATTGATTGTGGTGCTACAATTCATATTTCAAATACCTTGCAGTGTATGCGAAAGCTAAGGAAGCTAGTGGAAAGTGAGTAATGCATCTTATTAGGAAACAAGATGGGTTCACATGTGAAGGTTATCGGAACATTTAATTTAGTTTTAAATAATGACTATGTTTTATAATTGGGAAAGACCTTTTGTGTTCCAAGTTTTTTTAGAAATTTGATTTCAGTTTCAAGGTTTGTACTTTTTGGATATTCTTTTACCTTTTCAGATATACCTTTTAGTTTGTTTTATAAATCTAATCTTGTTGGGAATTGTATTTTTTCTGATGGTCTTTTCTCTATTAATTTACAACATAGTAATGCATAATAATGTTATGCATATTCACATTGTAATAAATGTTGTATTATGAATGAAAATTCATGGCGTCAAAGATGGTGACATATCTCCAAAAATAGAATTAAGAGAGATTTTGAATTTTGTTGATTTTGAAGCTTATGTGGATTGTGTTAAGGGAAAATAGACTAACAAGTCAAAGAAATGTGCTAAGAGGAGTACATAGATCATACATTCAGATATCCGTTGTCCAGACTTGGAAGCTCATGGTCCAAAATACTTCATCTCCTTTGTAGATGATTATTCACGATATATGTATCTTTACTTGGTTCATAAAAAGAGCGAAGCATTGGATGCCTTTAAGGTTTTTAAGGCAAAGTAGAGAAACAATCCGATAAGCAGATAAAGATCGTAAGAGCAAGTAGAGATGGAGAATATTATTGTAGATACACTGAGGATGGACAAACACTTGATCTGTTTGCAAAGTTTCTTGAAGAGAATGAGATAGTTGCCAAATACACTATGTCAGAGAGAAGAAATTGAGCATTATTGACATGGTGCGGAGTATGCCTAGCATCTCCAAGTTTACTAAATCCTTGTGGACTGAAGCTCTTAAAACGACTGTATATATATTGAACCGAGTTCCAACTAAGTCTCTTTTAAAGACGCCTTTCGAACTATGGAAAAGATGAAAATCGAGTTTGTGAAATATGCACATTTTGGAATGGCCATTTGAAGTAAGATTTTACACTCCACAAGAGAAAAACTGGACCAATGACTATTAGTGGGTATTTCATTGGATATGTTGAAAGATGGGTTATAGATTTTACCGTCCATCTCACAGCACTAGGATTGTGGAATAAAAAAATGCAAGTTTTTTGAAAGTGACTTAATCAATGGGAATGATCAATTTCCGAACATAGTCTCTAGAGGAGATCAACCTTCTACATCAAGTGAAAGATTAGTTATTGTCCACAACACTCCTCAAGTTTAAACGGGTGTTTTACAACTGGTCGATGAAGTTCCACAACATGCTGATGATAATTATATAGATCAAGTTATTCAAGAAATGTCAGAATTGTTTTAACAACATGGCCCTCAGGAAAATGTTGAATCAACATTAAGAAGATTTACAAGAGAAAGAAGATCAGCAATTTTAGATGACTACGTCATGCATCTAGAAGAATTGGACAATAGTTTTGGAGCAAAAAATGATCCTGAAAAGTTTTCGCAGGCTATGGATTGCAAAGAATCCGATTGATGGTATAATGCCATGAAAGATGAAATGAATTCTATGGCTTCCAACGAAGTCTAGGATCTTATCAAGTTGCCTAATTGTGCAAGAGTCATGGTGTAAATGGGTCTCTAAAACAAAGAAGGGCTCACCAGAAAACATTAAATAATATAAAGCAAGACTCATAGCCAAATGATTTACTCAAAATGAAGCTATTGACTACAAGGAGGCTTTTTTTCCAATATCCAAGAAAGATTCACTTCTCATTATTTTGGCATTAGTTGCACATTTTGAATTTGAGTTACAACAGATGGATGTGTAAATGACTTTAGATGGAAAACTAGAGGAAGATGTATATATGAAACAACCATAATGATTATCCACTAGTAATGATGAGCATTTGGTGTGCAAGCTTAAGAAATCCATATATGGACTGAACAAGCCTTCCGTAAATGGTATTTAAAATTTCATGATATTATCTCTTCATTTGGTTTTGTAGAGAATATTATGTATCAATGTATTTACAAAAAGGTTAGTTGGAGTAAAATTTATTTTCTTATTCTATATGTGAATTGTTACACCTCAACTGACGAGGCCCCAGAAAAACATATGTGGCACCCTGACCTTGGCTTGCTTTCCACGTCATTCTACCCCGAAGTTAGTTTGCCAAACCACCATGAAGAGGCTAAACCAGTATGGGAAGCCAACCCCATTTGGATAAAGTTGAATCCCAAACCTTTATGGCGGGAGAAGTTTGTAAGGGGGCTAGGTAGGAGATCTTTTATGCCATCTGTAATAAGTGATTGATGTGACAATTCTCCGCTGTCACCTTACCTTAAAGGCCCCTGTGACTTTATCAGCAGTAGATGTCTCAGCCTTTAGTTTTTCTGTTCAGCCTTCGCATCAGCGACTTTTTAGAAATCTCCTTATTAAGCCTATATAGTCTCCTTATGTCCATTTGGGCATTGGGAAAGAAGTCTTGCGCGTACGAACCTGTAGGATGAGGCTATCTTCAATCATGTCGATCGAGTCACAATTCTCAGCGTACGAAGAATATTTGTCAGTCTAGTACTTGTAATGAACTCTCGTAGCCGCTTGGACGTCGACGTGGAGCATATCTATAACGGCCTGGGCAATTTCATCCAACCTTCGTCCCAAGAAATTTTGGGCTTTCCCTTGAAGAGGGCTCTTTTGTTGGCCTCCCTTACCCTCATCCTCACCCTCATACGCAATTTCTACAATTTCAATGGTGGATATAGTGTCTGCCGCAATGGGCTTTTTGATCAACTTGTCAATAGTAGTCCGACGTTTAGATGGGAGAAAGGTTCAATGTTCATGGTTATCGTCATCCTCCTTTTTTGAGGTTTCCCCCTTGAGGTTCTATATTTTTCTTGCCTTTCATTTCCGATGGAGGAGGAGAGTTCAGCTTCGACAAATAAGATAACTTGTCCTTTTGATGTTTGTAGGGGGGTTTCTTCTTCGCTTCACCAAGGCGTCTCATAAAGAACATGTCCGGTTTAACAAATTCTTTCTTCTCATGTTGTTCTGTAAAACATATGATGTGTTAAGACTTGTTAAAAATTAAGATCAAAAAGCACATGAATGTCAATGCTACTTACCCTTGGTGGCCATTAAAGAATGTGTGACGAAAATGGATCGCTTCGCTACAATAGTTTTGAAAGACCTCTTTTCAATGGGCAATTCGTAGATAGATTGAATTATGGCCCACTCATCCGGTGTAAGTTTAAAGCAGTTGACTGCAGCTGTATAAGACACCAAGTTAGGATAAAATTTCAAAAGTAAAAATAGCAGATAGATAAACGAAGCAATTACAAAACAAAAACTCACTATACTCATGATACTAAGGTCGACGTGATTATTTCTGGGATCGTATCACCTCCACTGTTTGCCAACGACCCATTACCTAGAATGAAAATGACTTCTAGTTCTTTATTGAGGTCAGAGTATCCCAAATGAAAGACGAATGTGGACCCCATGGGTTCATACAATACCATACATTAAAATCTTCCCCTCACTAGAAGCTCGATGTTGGAAAAGACTTTGGAATATATGGAGAGACTTATCCCCGCACCCCTCCCTAGGAGAACATGCTCGTTCGTCAAGGGCTAGAACGAACATCTCAATTGTATCAGGGATCCTATATCGCTCCCTAAAGGTCTCTAACTAGCTCTTCTCTACGCAAATAGGGCACAACGAGACCCTACCTCACACTATAATCTATTGGGCCATCCTGCATTATCCATGCACTATAGAACCCCCATAATCTCCATAATCCTCTCAGTGGTAATTAGTAGACGCAAACCCGCTTCGGCGCATATCATTTCCATACAATTTTTCTAGAAGACCCCCCTTTAGTATTTGGTTTCCAAGAAAAGGTCATCTAATGAATTTTTAAGTCCAAGAATTAAAGAGAAATGGTCTGTGACTTACACAGATGTCAAACAGATCAACGAAACTAGAAACATGTTCGAACGTCGAAAATTGTTTCAAAGCTACTAGAGAAATGCAAAATATGTTTTCTTTCTTCAAATGTTTTTGCAAAGTGGTAAAAAACATCACAATTGGAAAAGACATTATTTTATCGCAGCCAAGGCAAGCCTTAGCCATTGGATAGACAATACTTGAATCTGGAACGTACATCTATACCCATTCATCTGAACTATTGAACCCAAAAGGCACCCATTCGAAAAATCAAATAAACAATAATGATCAAATCTTGCTAAGCACGCGCATGTGATTCATGTCGCCTCTGCTAAAGGTAACAAACTGTCATCATTGTGCATTTAATGCTCATACAATACATGTATTTATAAACTCAAGACTGCTTAAATGCTGTATCTTGGAAACATGAGAGGTTTTTAATTCATTGCAGCAAGCTTCATATCAATGTCCTTTCATAACTGCAACCTGCCTCTACTAAATTCAGCCTTATAACATGCTTCAACTATATCAATAGACTCGCCCTTCTAGCAAGGGCCTCATCTTAGTACATTTCAGCCTTATCACATACTTTGACTATGTAAATAGGCTCGCCCTTCTAGCAAGGGCCTCGCTTTAGTGCATTTTAACCTTATTACATGCTTCTACTACATTAAGAGACTCGCCCTTCTACCAAGGGCCTCGCCTTAGTACATTTCAACCTTATCACATGCTTTAACTACATCAACAAACTTGACCTTAAAGCAAGGGCATCACCTTCAATCAAGTTCGCATCTTATCATAAATATACACACATAGACAATCCAACTCATTAAGACCTCAACTTAAAAGTCCACGTATTATATGAATATCTATACTTGGAATTTGGGGATAGAGATATACTACATTATTTCTTTGCAAAAGTACATTTCTTCTAACATTATTTCTTTACAAAAGCACACATCTTACTCCAGCAGCTACACCTTAACACAAAAGTCCACACATTATATGAATATTCATACTTGGACTTTGGGGACTATTGTTACGCCTCGACTAATGAGGCCCTAGAAAATCCTATGTGGCACCGAGACCTAGACCCGCACTCCACGTCATTCTGTCTAGGAGATAGTTTTCCAAACCTCCATGAAGAGGCCGAACTAGTTGGGAAGCCGAACCCATTTGGATGAAGTCGACCCCTTGCATAGTACCGAACCCTTATGGCGGAAGAAGGCTCTAAGGGGGCCCGATATGAGATCTTTTATACAATCTTTAATAAGTGATTGATCTGATAATTTATTGATGTCGTCGTCCTACCCAGCTAATTAGGTTAAGTCTAATCTATTTGTTAGAATTATGGGCAACAAAATGGTATTAGCATTAAATGCTTATGATTGATTGATGCCATTGACAAAAGGTCGAACCGTGTGGATGAGTCCACATATATATCCATCACATGGTCAATATTCATCATATTCTACTATAAAAGCTCACATAATGTGTCATTCCAAAGGTAATACAAGTTCAAATTCTCAAACTACAACTATGTTATCCTTACATTTATCATAAATTTTTTTCCCAAAGCCCCTTTTTATATTGGATGCTAGTGTGCACCTCTCACGCCTAATCATTCTACTACAATTGACTTAAATATCGGAGTGCGTGCAACCAACTTCAATATCACCGGAGAAAGCCACATGTGGCCAACGATTTCTCCCAATGTACAGGAATTAGGCTTATGTGGGCATGGGAGGCCTTGAGATCTATTGACCATGTTGGAGGTACAAGATTCGAGGTCAACATGGATGATATTTTACTTGCAACCAATGATAAGAGTTTGCTACACGATGTAAAACAATTTCTTTAAAAAAAATTTGATATGAAAGATATGGGTGATGCATCTTATGTCATTGGAATAAAGATCTAAAGAGACAGATATAGGGGGTATTTTGGGTTTGTCACAAAAACACCTATATCAATAAGGTTTTAAAGAGATTTCAGATAAATGATTGTTAACTAGATATAGCTCCCATAGTGAAAGGTAATAAGTTTAATTTAAATTAATGCTCAAAAAATGACTTTGAAAGGGAACAAATGAAGAACATCTCATATGCTTCAGTTGTTGAAAGCCTAATATATGTTGAGGTCTGACATTGCATTTGCTATCGAAATGTTGGGAAGATATTAGAGTAATCCAAGTATGGACTACTGGAGAGCTATAAAGAAAATTTTGAGGTAATTTTAAGGAACGAAATATCACATGCTTTTGTATAGATGAACTGATAATTTGGAGGAAATTGACTATTACGATTTAAACTTTGTGGCTGTGTTGATTCGAGAAGATCAACATTTGAATACATCTTTATGTTTGCTAGTTAAGCTGTATCATGAAGGAGTGCAAAACAGACTTTGACTGCTACTTTTACTATAGAGACTGAGTTCATTTCGTGTTTTGAGGCTACATTGCATGGAGTATGGATGAAGATTTTCATTTTCGGGCTTAGAATTGTAGATTTTATTTTTAGGCCATTGAGATTTGGTGGGGTTGGGGTGGATTTGGTGTGATTTTTTTTTTTAAATTTCTTTTTGTACAATTTTTTCAACTAGTCAAATAATATTTAATGAAGGTCGTGCAAGATATTTAAAATTTTTAGAGGGGGTAAAAAGTCCTAAAGTGATAAATTTGGCAAAATTATTAAAATGTGACATTTTTGTAGTTGAAAATCCAAAAAGTGACATTTGGTGTAATTTCCTCGTGGTTTTCTCTTTCTTTTCAAACTCTTTTTGAATAAATCTTGTCCTATAAATACCAACATCCATTCAACAATTAAAGGGGAACTCTCATATTATACAATAAACAATTCTTTAAAAAGTAGAAAGCCAAATGTCATTCTATGGAGAGGAATTAAGAGGCAAGATACAAAGAAACCAAATTTTGAAAATATTTTCTTAATTTTTTGGTAGAGAAGAAGAATGCACAATTTGAGATTGATCAAGAAGGCTAAAAGAGATTCAAGAATTCATAACTTTTCCACTTTTTTTTTCTTCATATATCTCAAATCAGTGTGGTGCCCTATTATTTCTACATGATTTCTTGTACTTTTGTGATGTTAGGTTTAACTTTTAGTCACTAAGACATGGATGGACCCTTTATATGTTATTTTAATATTATTTTCAAGGCTTCGACGTTATATATTTGTTTATCTTAGACGATTGTTATAGAATTTCACTATTTTCTATTAATTAGCTACACTTGATTTGTTATTGGATCTTTATTGTATTCGAGAAACATAATGAGAAATATATCACATTACAATTATTATTTTATCTATTAATTAGCCAATAATTGAATTGTTTGCCTTATAATTTTGTTATTGGCCAAACAACTATCTATCATTAGAAGCTGAGGTCATAAAATTTGACAATTTCAAAAATAAAAATGTGAATCCATCGAAGATCAAAATGTACAAGAAAATCTCTCCACTTTCAATACTTAAGGATGAAAAGAATCAAAACACTGTAGGAGGGTTCTTATTCGATTTAAAGTGGAAAGCCAAGGAGAAGGTTGCAGACTTTTAGTGTGTGTAACTTTCATCAAAGAATTTGTCACTCATGTTCTATGCTATGAGTTGTAAAGCAATTTATAAAGGGAAAACACGTTTTATAATTTCTCTTTTATCGTACTCATCTAGATTTTGTGCACTATAGTATAATCTCTATAAATAATACTCGATAAATTAATAACCTCTATTATATAATAGTTTTTTAGAGTTCCAACTTGAAGTGATAGATTAGATTAATAATTTCGGCAAATTAATAAGATAATACTTTTCTGAAAATCATTGCGTAACTCTGTTGTCCCATTCGTACCATAAGTTAATAATTCGTTAAAATTATAAATATAATTGACTATGATATTTTATTAAATTATGATTCTTTTGTATTTTTTCTTGAAATTTAAATCTAGTTGGATCCCATCTCTAGTTTTTCTCATGCATAGAAGTTGTGGGGGTCAAATTCTCGAATTGCAATAAAAATTATGAAGTATTGTTGATGCTTTGACTACTTCCTTGCTTGTAACAAGCTCCAAATTTAACCCCTATGAATTATAATAAGTCTTTGTGTTTGTTTGTCTAAAATTTATTTTTAAACTAAGTACATAAGTACAATGAATTTATTTTTTGGGTAATTTAATGTATTTTTTGTGGATTAATTCATATTCAAATGATTAGATACGTAAAACATAATGATTTTTTAGTTGATTAAATGTATGTTCGTTGTATTGTAAATATACTTGATAAATTAATAAGTTATTAATTTATCAATTAATTAATACCTCTTTAAATTAATAAAATTTATATGACCTCAAAGTATTAATTTATAGAGGTTATAATATATTATTAAATGGGTTGGGGGTAATTATGGGCCTAATTGTTTGGGACTATTTTGTGCGTTTAATTGTTTTTGGGCACAAAATGAATGAATCAAATTTAGCATTGCTACTTGTATATAATTTTTAATCTTTTAATATACGATTTTTATCCTTCTGGTATTTCAATAATTGCTCAACACTCTATATTCACTCATTTATTAAATTGATTTCCATTTTGTGCGACAGTTTTGGAGTTAACTGTACTGTGCGACTAATGCTATGAAAGGCATAAAGTTGCTTCTAGAAAGAAAATGATGTTCCAAAAATTTGTGTCGAAACTTGGGCTTTAAGAAGAAGATATAAGAGATGAAGAGCTCGCTAGAACAGTTAAAAGGATGTTTTAGGAAATGATTAGAATCACATGTAATCTAATTCTCAGTATAAATTTGCTTCTAGAAGGAAAATGATATGTACAATTATGCTCATCACACGTTACATAGTTTCGTTATACAAAGTTTCTATCTACAATAAGTGATTTGTACAACACAATATTATTTAAAATAACAAATTAAAATAATATAAAGATCATAAGAGAGTCAAAAATGCTGGTCTAAGAGAGTCATGAAAATCGTTGTCCTAAAGTCGTGTAACATTTCATTCGTACGGGTACTATCGGGACTGCACTGGTCCAAGATAAAATCCTTATGGTTTACAGTCGGTTCTTCTTCAATGCACACGATTATGACAACGAAGGAATTTATCAATACTACAAGAAATATGAAGTATAAGGAATTTGCCAATGCTTCCTTCCGTATTAATATATTCTTTTTTAAAGGTAATGTAGCAATTTTAAAATCCATGTGGAACTATAACCCAATGAATACGGAAAGTTCAATGAAACTATACACATATCGGCTATCAATACACCGCATGTGGGACACCTTAAGTAACACGCACCACATGCTTATCACTCTGTAAAGCCACAATATCGAACAAGATGGTCGCATTTGGATCCTAGTTAAAATCCATGTGGAGACTTTGACCCAAGTGAAGGGAGTCACATTGCACTTCTTGAACCTTAAGACCAGCCTGTTTCGCAAACACCACACCTTCTGTCACAGCAGCAGTCACTGCATCTTCTAATGGCCTTTCGAAGAGTCTTTGGGACTCGACAACAAGTACAATCCCAATGTGATCATGGAACACTTCCTCGACGCCAAAGTATCATCCCGGCGTGAAGTGAAGCACCATTGTTCAATTTGATTTTCCTGGCCCCGGTAGTGACCAACGAATGATCTGCTGGTGGCATCCCTCGACCTCAAACTTTGGCTGCTACATCCTGCTGCATTGTCAATTGATAAGTCAGCCTCCTCCTTGTCTTCTTGTTAGTTATTTCTCACCAGAAATGATCTCATACCCATAATGGATAGGAGTTATCTTGCACACATCTGACTCGGGCTTACATTTTTCGTAAAAAATGTAGGCTTGACCAAATGCCATATCGGCTATGGTCATGTTTTATCCTACCCGCCATGGGTACGAGATCATTTCTATAATTCTCACACCTCGCGGCTCACTCAACCCACGAAAGGCAACAAAACATACATGCTGATTCTTGTGCCATCTTGATGTCAAGTACATGCATAAGAACCTCTAAAGCTTTATAGCCAAGCAATCCAATATGTGTTGAAATTGGTTAAGTATTAAACCATGAAAAAGTGACTTTCTTATCAATTTCGACCAAATATTTGGACTTGATCCAATAGTTAAATTATGAAAATAATAGACTAACTTGTCCTACTTGTCAAGTAGACTGTCGTCGTATATTTGGAATCTTCAAATCAATTCTGAATGAATGAGAACTTACGGTCTTAAGTTAGAAGGGAAGAGAGGAAACATGCTAAAAATTTGTCCAACTCTGTCGCTCGCCTAGCGCTCGAGCGAGGAGACTATTGCTTTAGCGACAGGGTCTCTATTTTTTACGTTCGAGCGACAGGCTAGCGACAACAAAAGTAGCGACCCTTGGAAAAAGTTGCTGAGTTTGGGGCGTGACACTTCACTCACAACATTTCCTTCTCTATAAATTAGATCATTGGGATGCCAATTTGTTCATCCTAATGATATGCAATCATAGTATAATATTAAATTCATCTTTTCATAGCCTAAATTATGTATAAAAACCTTTTTTCCATTTTCATTTGAAGGAATACAAAAATCAATTTTTCGGTTCGTTATTCTTGTATTTTGAAGTGCTACTAATATAAAAAAAATTTCATTGTATATTGGAAGTCATCCGTGGACACCGTTGCTGGACAAATTCGACTTAAGGACAAAGAGTTCAACTCTTGCTTCGACTTTGCATATATTTCTTTTGGTGTTGGTTTGACATTATTTTTCTTTGGTGTTTTCGTTCATATCCTCATCATTACTTTGTCCAATTTTTGGTAAGGTTGGCAAGTTTATTTTTTTGGTTTAAAGTCATCTCTCAAATCCGTTAAATGAAACAATGTTATATTGATAATTATGAATAATTCTAAACAAAGATTAATGTGTGAAAAATACAATTCATAATCTATATTAACAAGCTATTAGGTCCACATTACAAATTTTTACCCATCGACAGGTATTTTAGTCATTTCACTTATTTATTATTATTATTATTATTATTATTATTATTATTATTATTATTATTATTATTATTTATTTATTTATTTATTTTAATTAGAACGAATCTTGAAAATGACAGAGTGAAGAACATTAGCGTATGTTAGGCAAGTGTTTTGTTGAAAATTAAATTATTGTTTATCCATGTATTTCGTAGAATCCACAAGTACTAATCACTTAAAATTAGCTTGTTTCAATCTATTTATAAACAAACTTTTAGAGGGAATGCCTCTATATTTATTAGATACCTTAACAAAATTCTTCAAAATTTGCTCAAATGCAAGTACAAGTGTTAACAGTAAAGATGTGATAACAGCATGGAAGTTAGGGATTCTCACAAGTTCATAAACTACAAAATTAGATCAGACTGCTAAAACAACGCTCAGCTTGAAGTCCTCCAAATTAAGCATTTGTTAGGGAAATATTTTTAGGAACTTTTTAGGAGGAATAGAAGTGGGATCACGAAATGTGTAGATAATAATGAATGGTAATTTTAGAAGTGTGATTGAAATTAAAGTTTGATTTCATAATGGGAGCAACTCATAATTTGCTAAAATGTTTCCCAAACAAAGACTAAGGAAGTTTAATGACGTTCACAAGCATTTTTTGTTTCAATAAGGGCTTGAAGGGTACATGTCAGATGTGGAGTTTCTATTAAGACACGTGATGTTCGAATATTTTGGATGTCTATTTACTACAAATTTTACAGTACAATGCGAGACACGCTCGAGAGTTATACACGTTTAAGGACTCGTTTGACATGACTTTCGAGCTCAAAAATTACTTTTGAATCCGTTTGCTTATAAAAGTATTTGTTCTAGTTAGAAGAGTTTTAAAAGAAGATGATTCAACATGACTTTTTCTAAAAGCTCTTTTGAAGAGAACTCTTCAAAAATTAGTTCTAAAACATTAATTAAAGTAGATTCCTCGTAAAGCTATTCTACAAGTGGAAACAAAGTAGAAGACATACCAAATGGCCCTCTAAAAATCAATTGTCGTAGGAATAATCCGAGTTTGGATGAATTTCGATGAAAATAAGTGAAAATTGGCCAAAGAATGGTGAAAAGGGAATCATTTCATTTTTCTTCTAAAACTATTTTTGGAATCAATTGGAACACGAATTTTGACCTAAATCTTGTTCTATAAATACCAACCTTCATTCAACAATTAAAGGGAAGCTCTCATAACATACAATCCACAAGTTTTTAAAAAGTAGAGAGCCAAATATCATTTTTTTGGAGAAGAATCAAGATGCAAGATACAAGGAATCCAACTGTTGAAGATATTTTCTTAGTTTTCCGTTTGAGAAGAGGTACAATTGGAGATTGATTAAGAAGGCTTGAAGAGATTCAAGAATTCATGGCTTTCTCTTTTTCTTCATATATCCTAAATCAGCGTGATGCTTTATTATCCCTGCACAATTTCTAGTAACTTTTTTATTCTAGGCTAAGCTTTTAGACGCTTAAACGTGTATGAACTCTTTATATGATATTTTAATATTAATCTCAAGACTTTGATGTAATATGTTTATTAATCTTGGCTGACAGTTGTAAAATTGAACGATTTTCAATTAAATAATGACTAATTGAATTGTTGTATGATCTTTATTGCATTCCAGAAAAATAATAAGAAATATAGCACGTTATAATAATTGTTGTGGGTTCAATAAAGGGATACATATATACTATTATGCTTTGCATGGTTTAAATGATGTTCTCGTGATATTTATACGTTATTTTATGTTCGCATCTTTCATACACATAGAGAAAGTCCCATGTAATGATAGATTTAACTTTATTCGAGAGTGATTGTTAAACGAAATAAAAAATCAACAAGGATAAATAAATATTAACATGATCTTGAGTATTATTGGGTTAATAAAGGTACATTCGAAATCTTATCGCGTATTTTAATAGGTTTCATAAACTCTTTCTTAGTTGTTAATTAGATTAGTTTAGATAATTAGCATTAAAAATCAACAATCATAAATTGGTCATTCAATTAAATTTAATATTAATTAGAACTAGATTAAGTGCTTAATTTTTTCAGAGAACAATACTTTATTTACTATTTTATTATTGACTATGATTCGTACACTTATATAATTTTATCAATCAAGTTTGGAATATTCCAAACGTTTGGACTTATTATTTTTTTAAAAAAACTAATTTTTCAACATATCACATTAGTCTAATTGAAACTAGGAAGGTAATTCAATGGGAAGGGTTTTTCAAAATTTAGCGGGCCAATCACCCCCACTTGTCCCCCAACTTCACGAGTGATCTTTAAAGAGTAGTGCTATTTAATACCACTGACGTGAAACATAAGTCTTTGTAACATTAAATGAAATGTACAATTATAAGACTTACATAATTGCACGTCTAATTGAGTTTATCACACCACACTATCTAAACTGGTGTTGTAACATCACTAGTATTAGATAGCATTATTCATCCTTAAAATTTTAAAATATGTTCTATTTAACAAATAGTATGTTTGGATAAGCATGGAAACTAGGCCAAGAAGATTGCTCTAGTACATTTTAAACAACTTACCCAAACTTCCCCTTCAATTTATCATTTTTGGTTACTACAACGAACATTTTGAATAAGTATATTTTTAGCATTGGATGCTCATCTACCTCTAATTTTTGAAACATAAACATACAACTATTCTAAAATCCTAATTGAAGCAAATGCAGAAAGCAAGCAAGAATGCCATTAATCAATTTTTTTTTTTTTTTCATTTTAACTTATCCAGAAAAATCATTTCAAATTAAAATGATCTTTCTTCAAAAGAATATACTTCTATATCTAAAGTTTCTATATACAATATGTGTGCATGTGTTTCATAGAGTTAGGGGTGTTAAGACTAGATTAAGTGCTTAATTTTTTCACGGAACAATACTTTATTTACTATTTTATTATTTGACTATGATTCGTACACTTATATAATTTTGTCGATCAAGTTTGGAATATTCCAAACGTTTGGACTTATTATTTTTTTAAAAAAACTAATTTTTCAATATATCACATTAGTCTAATTGAAACTAGGAAGGTAATTCAATGGGAAGGGTTTTTCAAAATTTAGCGGGCCAATCACCCCCACTTGTCCCCCAACTTCACGAGTGATCCTTAAAGAGTAGTGCTATTTAACACTACTGACGTGAAACATAAGTCTATGTAACATTAAATGAAATGTACAATTAAATCACTTATATAATTGCACGTCTAATTGAGTTTATCACACCACACTATCTAAACTGGTGTTGTAACATCACTAGTATTAGATAACATTATTCATCCTTAAATTTTTAAAATATGCTCTATTTAACAAATAGTATGTTTGGATAAGCATGGAAACTAGGCCAAGAAGATTGCTTAGTATATTTTAAACAATTTACCCAAACTTCCCCTTCAATTTATCATTTTTGGTTACTACAACGAACATTTTGAATAAGTATATTTTTAACATTGGATGCTCATCTATCTCTAATTTTTGAAACGTAAACATACAACTATTCTAAAATCCTAATTGAAGCAAATGCAGAAAGCAAGCAAGAATGCCATTAATCAATTTTATTTTTAATTTTTTTATTTTAACTTATCCAGAAAAATCATTTCAAATTAAAATGATCTTTCTTCAAAAGAATATACTTCTATATCTAAAGTTTCTATATACAATATGTGTGCATGTGTTTCATAGAGTTAGGGGTGTTAAGGGGGGCAAACTGCAAACAAAAATCAAATAGGAAAAATCTCGTGCATGCTACTCATCGACTCTCGCGAGTTGGCTCAAGATATTGGCTTGCGAGCCACCACTAGGCAAGCCAATAGGCTCACCTAGCCCTGAACTTTGCTTCATTTTTGCAACTGTTGAATTGATTCAACATTTGAATTTTTCAGCATCTGCATTTTTGCAACATTCAACAATTGCTATGTTTCAGGTAGCCTTTCAGATCTGAATTTTAAATTTTTTCCTTATATTGCAATTTTTTATCTATAAGAAAGCAGTGCCATTGCTTTCGATTTTCAAACAACTTTAGCTCTCATTCTCTAAATATTTTGTTAGAAAATACGGGTCGTGGGTCATCCATGTGGTATGACCCGATCCACAAGTTATTAAAATGGTTGGAGGGAGTTTGAACTTGAAATTCAAATATACAACTTCCAAACCATCCTTAACTCCGTATAACCTCCAATGATTATGCATTGGAAAGAGAGAGAAAAAGATGACATGAAAAATGAAGAAAAAATTCGTATGGAATTTTACATCAAAATTGAAAAGTCCTTAAAACCATATTTTAGACATGAAATCTTACAAAAATTGACACTGAAATTGTGGATAATAATTTCCTTCCATTGTGATGGGGATTCGGACCATTGGAGAACAAGAAATGCA
>CAIGRP010097877.1:0-17580 GCA_903798385.1 Fraxinus cuspidata
GACCCATTACCGTAGAAGGCTTTTCGGATGATAGCCCACTTACTAATCTATTTATTGGGCCTATTATGTTAACCTAAAAGCCTAACCTATCCATAACCTATTTAATTAGTGTTAACCATTTGTATTAACTAGGTGGAATATTGAGGCAGCCGTCCCTTTTAGTTTTGAAGGTAGAAACCGGTTCTTCTCTCTCGTTTGCTTTGTGCTCCACTTTGAGAATCACCATTTCCTTTTTCCCAAAGCCTTTGTGGTTGTTTTGGACTTGCATTTCCATCATCTAACCCTTTGTGGGCACCTTCAAGCAACCGAGTTTTGGGGGTTGTATTTTGGATTCGATTTTGGTGATTGTGGTGTCGATTGATGTCGACTGAGCCCGAAAATTGCATTGATTGGAGCCAAATAATCAACAGTTCCAATTCCTTTGCATTGCATTTAAAAAAGTTCGCAAACACAGAGTTACATGTAAGTAATATACACCGTTGTTACCTAGTAAGGGTTCCAAGTTTTGTCAGTGTCAAAGAAAATACGGGAATGCGTCCAAACTCAGTCAGAAAAGCTCAAGTTTGTTCCATACAGGAACATCGAGCATGACCTAAAGCGTGTTTCATGCTATAAAACATCTATAGCTATAGAACTTCAGCTAAGATAATATAGTGTCTAACGTTTGAGACGTGCTAGGATCTATTTGATAATTTGCAAGATGTGACAACACTCCACAAATTTTGCATAGGAATACAACTCTTCTATACGACACCTTCTTGCCATTCATTCTAGGAAAAAAATAAAATAAAATCTTTCAACTTAGTATCTAACTACTCTTAGAATAAAGAGATCATCCCCATTCGATATGATACGTGATGTGAAGTGAAATGATAAGTCCAATTAAACTTTGAAAACGGGATCAACTTTATTGACTTCATCATTTAGTATCATCTCACATAAATATCATCCTCAGTTTGTACACGCGCCGTCACTATTTTTCAAAATGGTCCCACGAGAATCCAAGATACAATAAAATTGCATTATGAAGATTTGAGTTACAAGTGTGGTTTACAGGTTTACAGCTAAAGTAAGATACCTATCAATCTAATTAGATCTTCTAAAAAATATCTGCTACCATAAATAATTAGTTGCTTTCTAGATAGTGGTAGCCTTTTAGGCTAAAAATGTTCTTTTCAACCAAAATATCTTCAACTGTTACTCTTTAACGTTTAAATAACATTCCCACTTAACTGGATACTGTATATACACATACACAAAAAGTTATCTTAGCTGGGCTGCTGCCAATGGTTGCATTTCATCTTTATCCTTAATTTATCACCTTTTTATCCCTTAAATTGCTTGGCCAACCACATTCTGTCCCTTAAAGAGGCTGAGCACTCTAAATATTAGGCAGAAAGCTACGCACCATGTACTCTTATGGTGCCAAAGATTTGAATGATTGAGTTAAGAGGGGAGGGTAGGGTAGGGTAGGGTAGGGTGGGGTGGGGGAAGGGGGCTTAATTAAGAGCATGTTTGGCAAAGTTTAAATTATAATTTAAGTTGATCGAACATACTATTTATTCACACCCAATTTATAGAATTCACAAATTATTATCCATGTATTATTCACGAGAGCACTTAAAAATACTAGCAAACAATATTTGCTTTTGTATTTTATTTTTTATTAATAAAGAGCAACATGGAGGTGGATCCAGTCTCTTTGGGGGTTGGATTACACTAGTTAACAATGTTGCCAGGTAGACCCATGCAATAAATGATAAATGGGGGATGGAATGTTACCGGGCTGTGCACCAAGCAAGATGGTGCAAGAAAATATCAACTCTCATATGTTTACCAAATCAGACACAACATGATTTACTATGTTTTAACAATCTTAAATACGATAAGATAAAACAAGTAACTTTAGGACTCATTATTTCTCTTCATGTACAATGCTAACCAAACAAACCAGATTCTTTTTTTGCATTGGTTTGCAAGGGATATATAATGCATTATTGCTTCTAATATAAACAATATTATCCTTTGACATATATAGCGGTGGCAATAGGCCGAGTCGAGCCGAGCCTCCCACGAGCTCGGCTCGTTCCTTGAGGGCCAAGTTCGGCTCAGTCATTGAGGAGCTCCCTTTTTTGAGATGAAATTGTCCTCCTTTATCTGGGTTTGTGATCGTTTATTAAATTTAGAGTATGTGGAATTAAAAATTCTATACGAACAATTTGTTAAGTGTACAAAAAATGGTATTATAAAATTATTAAAAAATATTAATATGACTAAATTAACTATCACTTACCTGACAATATGCAATTTCAACATATTATCTTGCAGTCGGAAATGAGCGTCTTGCCAATACTTCACACACATTAATGCTTCCAAAATATCTTCTTTTAGTCGGCTTTTGACCTCGGACAGAATCCTTTTAACTCCACTAAAAGCAGACTACGAAGCTACAATGCTAATCAGAGGTGTTAATAGGTCTTTTGCAATCGCAAAAACCACAAGTCATTATCGTTCGTACTTTCACCAGAAGTCAATTACTTCTTCTAAACTTTTTTTAATTGATGCATAACTAGGCATATCACGATTAAAGTAATCAAGTGATTCAGCAGGCAATGCATTTGGACTTGTGTCCAATGACAGATTACATGCGGCAAACATACTACTACTAGAAGAACATATTGCATCATATCTATATGTATTAATACCATCAAATAAATTTAATATTTTAGTTTCATCTTCTTCAATATTAACGGGAGAAGTATATGCAGAGAGTGCTCGACTAATATGTGCATCCATTCGTTCTACGTATAATTCATATATTTCACATAAAGTTTGTTTTAAATAGGTGAATTAAAAGTTAAAACTTTTGAAATCTGATCAATTATATATATAGTACCTGATAAATTGTATCGGGATTTATGATGCATGCTAAAGGAAAGAGTATAGACAAAGTCTTCCCAATATTATCTACACTTTAATTTCATAAAATATATAACTTCACTAAAATTAGAGTCATTTTTGTATTTATGAAAAACCATTGCAATGATATAAAGACGTTCAAACACCTTACAACTAGTAGATAGTACACTCCAGATAAAATATTTGTATAGTCATAAAAACTTGTCAATTTTTTTGTTATTTTAAAAGCAAAAAGCTAATCAGATTGATTCAAAATAGAGTTATCTTCATTTCTAATATGTCAATTGTTATAACATTCAATTATTAAATGTTCAAATCATTAGCATGATTTTAATAATAAGTAAGTGGATTTTCAACTATGTCATACGTCACTAACAAATATTTTCGTATTCATCACCTTATTTTCGACACAAAATTCCTCGAAGAGTTAGTTTGTACTAGGTGAAATCGTGATATATATTAGTGCATCACTAATTCTTTGAATTTCATTATTAATACGTTTCAAACCATCATGCACAAATAAAATAAAAATATGATACACACAACGAATATGAAATAAATAACTACCGAAATCAGGTTGCAGTACCCTACACAATTTATCGATAATTGGCTAATTAACACTAGCGTTGTCAAATGTAAAAGAACAAATTTTACTCTCGTAATGATATTCTCTAATAATGCTCATAATATCGTCAAATATATTATTAGCATTGTGAGGGAACTCAATTATTTTAAAAGCAATCATTTTTTTATCCATACATCAAAGCGAGTTTATGTAGTGTACAGTTGTAGTTATATAACCTCTTTTATTAATCATCTCCCATAAATCCGAAGCTAAAGATATAACGCCGCCATATTTCTGCAAATTAGTAATCAATTGTTTCTTTGTATGAAGGAAATATTCTATTGTATCGGAACGAAGAGCGTTTCTACTTTCCCCAACATACATCGATTAAAGATATTTTTTCATGTACAAGACGAAATGTTAGTTGTTCATTATTGATAGAGGCAACTCAACACCGGCAATGAACTTCATTATTCCTATTCGAGTTTTCTCCTCCGAATATATCCACGTGCAAAGTGTCGTAGAAGTATAACCAACAGTTGGACTATCAAATTGTAGTTTCATTTGAGAGGCAAGAACAAGCCCTTGTTTGGTCGCACATGTTTTATAGTGACGGTTGAGGTAGGTTGTGCCAAAGCCCTTTTACCATGCCGATCCTATTTGATAATGTTTACACACTGCTTTAAACTTTGCGACTCCGCTGACCATATGAACCGTTGGAATTAATCTAAAGTGATCCCAACATTTTGTTTGTTTTTCTCATTTCCCTCTTGCATTGGAAATATCTAATTCATTCCATTCCACTTCGGGAACATCAACATTATCCAAATTAATTGAATTACTACTTTCGTGTGAATCCAAATCTGGAATATTTTTGGAATTGGTACTTCGTTGAGACCGATAAATTCATTGTGAAATTGACTTTGCGGCATCATCGATGATTCGCCTCCGATACCAAAGAAGTTTTCTACAAGTGTTTATGGATCCATTTGTGATGAATTGATAATATAAGAACTTGATTCCTTGAATGAAGATGAAATGACGAATGAAAATGTAGAAAATTTGATAATTGTGCGAATGTAAATCGTAATGAATTGGTGTATAAAATATAATGTATAGAATATATATTGTAACTTGTATAGTATAGTAAATAAATAAATAAATAGTATGGAAGGAAAGTATAAGATTGTAAATTTGTAATATGATAATTGATATTAAATAATTGAAATAGAAAATAGTAGATTGTAGAATATGGAAGAGAGTAAGAATTGTTATTTGTGTGTGAAAAATTTTTGTAATGAGTTGGGATATTTATAAAGTAAAAAAAGAAGGAAAAAAGCAATGGTCACTACGGCGATCAAAACGGTTACTTTTTTAAAACTAAAACGGTCACTTTTTCTAAAATAAAAAAGTGACCGTTTTGGTCATTGTAGTGACTCGCCGCCACATGAGCCCACGAGCTAGGCTTGGGGGTGAGCCGAACGGATTCAACTCACTTGGAGAGTAGGCCTGCTCGGCTTGTGCTCAGACTCGTACTTGTAACCCATGAGCAGAGTTTTGACAAGCCAAGTGGCCGAACAGACAAGCTGTTCGGCCAGTTTGCCACCCTAGTCATATGTCCCTTATTTATTGCATTATTAGAAACCGATATTCGCTAATCCTTAAAATAGCAACACCTTTAAACTTTTCATGGTCATATATGATTTTTTATGAGATTCAAATTTATTTCATGAAACATAAACAAATAAAGCAAGGTCCAAATGCTAATTCGCACTTAACTTTTTCAGCATTGGAGAGTGGCTTCTCTCTCTTGTTAATTCGGTGAGTGGTGGGACTGCAAATATATACTACTGTTGTTATTTAATATTTCCCTTTCAGAACAATCTAGAGTGTGGATATTTACAGTTTGTTTCTTTTTGCTATTAGAAAGAGTATTGGCATTTGTTGAACTTGGGAGGTCATGTTCTTTTTAAAATGAGCACATATTAACCTAGATATATGAAGAAGTTACTTTTCAAGCTTATCTAAGTCCTAGAACGATGTTTAATTTGAATTAAGTAAGTAAATTTTTACTTACTTTGTTGTATGTGATTTTTATAGGTTAAACATCCAATTTGAAGATGACTGATGCGAAAGGAGGGAAGTTTGAGTATAAAAGAACCGAAGAAAACGAAAAAAAAAAACTTTAGTACGTATCATGTGAGGAAATAATTAGAGAATGAAGTTTAGGGAAAAAACACTTTGTAAGTTAAATGATATACCATTAGACAGATAAATAAATTTTGAGTTCGTTGAAAAAATGTATCGCAATTCAAAGTTGTGAATCAAAGTTAGGCCACCGGAGCAAGGTCCACAGCCATGAACTAGAGCTTCCGGCCATAGCTGGGCGATTTTAGGGACATGACGTCCCTGCAACTAACAGTTGCTGATGCCCAACAAGTCGCGACCGTGCCTAGTTCCGTTAAGATGACTAAAGTAATTGTTGTCTTAAATTCTGTATTTGGATTTGGAGAAGAGTGAGGTGAGGTGAGGTGAGGTGAGGTGGGGTGGGGTGGAGATGACGGGTTCGTCCTTTTTTTAATTTAATTATTTTAAGTTTTTTATTATAGAAATTGTAAATTGATCATTTTACCTCTCAATTAATTTGTTAATTTAGTCAAACGTCAAATTTTACGGTTGACTAACGGAATAGTAGACGGAGTTGTTGCAGTTAAAGTGAAAAATTTTGGAATGTGGCTACAAAAATAAAATGTTAACATGTATTCTATAGCAAATTAAAAGGTTTGGGGACCTCTGTTACAATTTTCCCTCAAAATATTCAAAATTACAATAATAATAATCTAAAACTTCAAATTTCTAAGTTATATTTCCTCTTCAAGAATTATACTATTACAATTAATTTATTTTGGAACTTATTTTCAACAGACATCATGGACAATATCCATTCAACCTTTCTTTTCCACATTGTTGACCGAAGAGAGAATTTTAGCAACTTCAACTTTGAGAATTTCCTATGATAGATGGAACTATAATTGATATAGTCAATAATATTTATAAGTTGCACACACATTTGAAAAACAATAGTCCATCATTTTTATATAGTCTAATACTTTAATGACCTTTTTGTTTCTTCTGACAAATAAGTTTTAAAATTTTGCAGCATAAACAATAACTCATGACCATTAATATCAAAATCAAAAACTTCAAGTTGATCACACAAATACTTTAATTATCTTATGCAGAATGCAATTTTTCTACATTAAACAAAAATTTAAAAAGTATTTTCATATTTTAAAATTGTTTAATCCTTAACTTAAGTGGGTAAGAGCTCGATCAACTATATATAGGCATTAATTAGCTTTAAAATATTCTGTAATTGAATGTGTTATATCATCATTGACATTTACATTAAAGTGCTTATTTTTATGAATAATAAGCTTGGATTGTAGGTTCAACTTTCATTTGAGCATCAATTTCTTTAATAGTAATTTTGTCAAATTCAAATTCAGTTTCTCTATATGTTTCAGAAAAATGAAATAAGTGCTTCAAGTGACTTATAGCAACATTTATAGACATATACTCACTTTATAATATTTACTTATTTTATTAATTGTAGAAAATATATTATGCCAAATAATCATGCTAAACAAAATTTAAAATATCAAAAGATAAATTTTAGCACTTCTAAATGAATTAAAGTCATCACAGGTTTTCACCAAGTGTTTTAAAGTGATTTTTACTTCTGATTAAAATTTTGTTGCTTTTAACACTTTCAATCCGACTTTTTCAATATAATTATGATAGTAGCTTAAATATCCGGCCTTTCACATTATTCTGAAAAAAAAATCCATCACTTTGTAGAAGATGAAAATAATTTTTATATGTATTGTTCAATTCAAAAAAGGAAAAAAAAAGATTTAGCCTTTACACAAGAATTTATTATATCATAAAATGCAAGATTAAGACTATTACAATCACGTGTAAAATGCCCTTGAATTTATTTCTGGTACTCTTTCGTGCAAACTTTTATGCTTCTCTTTCATGCTAGAACGATTATCATGACATGACCTCTTAAATCTCTAATATCAAGTTCAAATGTTTTTTTAAAATTTTGATAATTCATAAAACAGTCATTACTCTAAAGTATCATCTACAATAAGGAATTTCAAAAAACTCTTCTACTTTTATTGGACTTGCTAAGCATCTACATAATGTACCATGAGAGATACTTCTTAAAATTTAAAAAAAAAAAATCAGTCATTTATTCCTTTATTGGCTAATTGAGTGTTGTTTCATTCTAGCTTATATAACTTACAACAAAAGCAAAATACTATATCCTATGAAATTGAGTGAACCAACCAATTTCTATCACTCTTCTCACCATTTGCTAAATGCAAAAAAATGTCATATGCATAAGATAAATGTATATTTTCTGAATTTTTTTTTAGGAAAAGCAATAACATTTTCCCTAGGAACCTCTTTTCACCAACAAATATATCAAGTTTTGATCAACAGTTTTTCAGTTTTTTTGGATCACTAATGTCTAAATGCGAAGCTACACATTAGAATTTAATATATTCATTTTTTTCATTTCTAATTTTTTTCATCCTCCAAATTTTCTTTCTCGTGATCCACAAAATTTTCATGCTCTCTATTCATATCATCTTCACTTTTTACCTTCTCATTTTCAAATTCTTCATCAACCAAATTTAATTGAACTTTCTTTTTTTATTATTCATATTACTCCCAAGAAACTTGTCCTAACTCTTACTTGAGATTAAATAAATTCTTCAATTTTTCATTTCTTTTTTCTTTTTTTTTTTTAATAATATCGAGCCAAGTATTTTCTAGTAGGTATATTAAAGCAATCCAAAATCTAAAATCAATATAAGTTTAAACTTTAAATTAGTTGAGGATCACATTATTGGAACCTAACCATAGATTTTCACTTAGATAAACAAATATTTTCTTCCAACTACAAATTAATGAGAATGAGAGTCTATTAAGAAAATATTAATTATTAAAAATGTATAGACTAATGAGATAACAAAGAACTTAACAAGAAAAATAGCATGTATCGAGAAGAATTAACATATGATTTTCAAAATTTTAATATCACGTCTATTCATTTTTCTTCAACAAATAAAATAGACTCAACATGCTTATAGTTAATTAGTTGCACCAAAGAAGATAAAGCATCAAAGCACCATCAGAGTACAATTTACAAATAAAAAATATGAAGACAGATTTGCAAACAACATACTAACCTAAAAAACTAATAGTAGAAAACTTGATCCATATGTAGACACAACGAGAACAGTCAAAGCATCATTACAACAAAAAATGGGATATTGATGTAACAATTGACAATCTTACCAATTTTATAATTTCATATCAACATTGAAAAACACCCAAACAAATCTACAAGAGGGCATAAAAAATTAAAGCAAAAAAATCATACATGTTAATATTATTGTGAAAGACTATAAACATACGCTAGAGAATTTGCAAAGGTTGAACTTGGGGATGAGCAATTGAGGATTACTAAACGAGTGGAGAAAATAAAATAAATTATGAAAGATCTCATGACAAAAGGAGAAAAGATATGGCAAAAGGAAAAAAGAAAGAGTGACGAAGAGTGAGCCCGAAAACGTGAAAAAAAAAAATAAAATGCAAAGTCACGATATTTTAAAAACTTATTTTACGCTTCGAAGAACATAAATTTTTTTTAATCATTTATAAATATATAATTAAAATATTGGGGGGCCTTCACCAAGGCACGAGCTTGGACGATTGTCTACCCCACCTTTAATCCCTACACCTACAAAACTCTATCCTTCCTCATCACTATGTCACCGTCTTCACTAGTCCACCATCGACCATCGCCACCATCACCATCACCATCGATGAGATAAACTAGAGAGAGGGGAAGAGGATTTGTCATACGAATAACGGATTGGTGAAGAGGAATGATTATACAATAATCGTAGAAGAAGATGTTTTATTTCATTTTCTGGTGAAGGTGCAATGTGAGCACTTTTTATCGAATTAAGGATCATAGTACTCTCTCCTCCAAGGACATTTCACTTTGGAGATTGGATATTCGAAGATAGTCTGTGTTTGGTTTACAGTTCTCGTTAAATTTATCTTAAAGTATTATGAGTTAACATCAAATTGTTACAAGTTGCAACTAATAAACTTCTTGCATAATTAAATTAATAGTTGCAAGCATTTTCAAACTTCAATATCCAAATAAAAATGCTGCTAAGTTGCCATGATAATTTAATTTCCTCCAAACTGCATGGAGGAGATCAAAAGCTATAGTACAATCATTAATTAAAAGGGAATTGATTTTTTTGTTGATTTTCAATAGATTTGGGAACCCAAATGGAAGCTGTGGTCAAGGGCCTTGATTTCCAGCACAAAGCCAATCTGCACTGCTCATTTTGCACCCAATAACTCCCACTGAATAAACTCACCAAGAACTTGGCTTGAGTCACATTCCAAGAACTCAGTGGAATTGGCCTAAATCCCTCCAGAGAAGGATATAGTTCTCTTTCCCTTTGCTCACAAGGAAACTGCTTCACACAATCTAAAATCCTTGCCCTAAGGAATTCGCGCTCTATGATTTTTACGGCTAATTTGAAACCTCCACAGAAACCAGACTGAAGCGAATCAGAAACAGCTGCATAATGGTGGAGGGCCTCACGGAAAAACTCCACGTAAGACATTGATGGAACTTTATCTAAGTTGAAAAGTTCTTCCTCTACTAAAATGACAATTTTAGGACGTAGCTTTCTTATACCTTTTAAGAATGTCTTGACCATTGCACTGTCCCTATGTGGCATGTGGAGCTGATGCAACATACAGTTGGCTATTACAGTACTATTTTCCACCTTAATTCCTTCAAAATCTTCCTCTCTCGTCATGAAAACATAATCAAAATTGAATGGAAGATTAATTGAATTCGCGAAATCCTGCAATCTCAATCTCGTCTGTTGAATATTACCTATATTTGTATTGTCAGTAAATATTGCTGTGATTCTAAGGGAAGCTTCTTCTGTACCTGCAAGATCAACCATCAAAGAAGGCCACTGAATTCCCTCCATGATATCGAAGTCTATAACATGAACTTCCTTATGGCCCCGTGTCGCCTCCAGAATAGCCTGATTCGCTGTGAAATGTGCAAATTTCACATAAGGAGAGAGTTCTTGAAGCATTTGGAACGCAGAAAACGTGTTATGATTAGATTCTCCACGACCAAATGTATCCTCCAGCAACTCAGGAAAATCAAGACTTTTGTAAATAAGGCCTTCGGTGAAATATAAAGCCAATCTTCCAATAGGATTGTCTCCATTTTCTTGATCAGAAAGTAGATTATTCAGTTTTGTCACCACTGATGAAGCAAGAATCCAGTTTTCTGCTTCAATAGCTTCTGCTCCCAGTAGTAGTAAGTCAGTTAAGCTGCAGCCCTCCAAACCATCTTCTTGAATTTCTACATTGTGGTGGATTTCTTCACCGGCAGCAGCAGCCAGTAATGTAGTTTCTTGATCATTCTCTTCAAGCCCTAAAACAGCGTCTTCGTCAATGAAATCGAGGTCCATAAAATCTGTCTCCAGTTGTAGAAATCTTTCGATGTCGTTGGAAACTTTATCTTGTACAGAATAAGGGTTTGTTTGATCGATGTAGCTTGGATTCAAATCATAATGGATCATTTCATACTCCATTACTTTTACTCACCAAGGTTACAAAGTACTCTCTCTCTCTCTCTCTCTCTATATATATATATATATATATATATGCACACTCAAACACACGGAGTCCCAAAAGCAAGGCTGGTTACATCACGTTTAACCTCAAGTAGCAAAAACTTAAACAATTAATTGCAATTTTCCTGGTAAAACTTTGAATTTCGTGAACATTAATATGAAGAAAGATGCCAGATTCAAAAGAAACCAGATGGGAAAGAATCTTTGTCTAATCTTGATGTGATGTATTATTTTATCATTGACCTCAAGAATTAAAAAAAAAAAAACTCTATTGGAAATTGAAGCTTTCATAGTGTAATCAGTTTCTTCAACTATAGTCCGGCAGTATTACCTCTTATTTTACTGTGCAGTTGTTCTAAATCAGAACAAGTCAGCCACGTGGCGTGCAGCCTGTAAATTGTTGTAAGCATTAGGTCTACTAATTTCTCCATTTCTTCTTTCCCTTTCAAAGATTTTAGTTAAGGATACTAACACAAGACATGATTATTCGGTAGGCGAAATAATGAACAAAAAAAGGTAAATGTAGTAAGGTCATGTTCTATATTTTATCCGTGATTCCAACCTAGGTAATTGAGGAGAAGAAAGAAATTATTTTATTTCCCTTTAAAAAAAACTCAAGTAATTGAGGAGGGTCACTGTGGTAAATCTTTTGTCAAATTTTATGACATAAATCCCAGTACACATTATATGTGGGGGCGTTGCCTACTGGATATGGGCTTCTGTAGTGAAAAGTAGACAAAGGTTATTTAAACCATACCTTGCAAGTAACGCGACACTTTTAAAGTTACAGATGAAGGCATTGAAAGTAAGTGTTACCTCCCTCGATGGTCGCAAGTGTTAAAACGACTAGGACATGGATAGAGCCTTTCTCCCATGTCAAAGCATGTTTGAGATGTACTCGGTAAAGTGCATTTCTGGAAATATTCGATGCAAGATAGCATTGTCAGTAATCGTTGGGCAGTGATTGGATTGATAGTGCATGGATGAAGGTGAAAGTTACAAGTTCAACCCTAAAATCACCAAGAGGGACGTGAATAACGCGGAATTAAAATTAACAATTCACTTTTTAATTGTTCAAAATGTTTAGTCAATCGAGTCAAGTTTATACTATATTGAATTGGCACAATAATAAATAATGCAGTAAATAACACAAGATTTGATCGTTCACATGATTAAAAATTCCGGGACCAAGCTTGTAACTTCCATTGTAGATAATAAGAACTTACAGTATGATGCAACCAAAAAATTTACTATACTGACTAATCTAATTCTTACAATCTCCAAGACCTGTTAGAACGTGATTCACTTACACATGCTCCCGATCTTCTAAAATTATCTATTTCTTGTGGATCACCAAGAACATATTGTTCTTGTACTCTTCATATACTTTTGGTTCAACCTCTCTCAATTTTCAGCAATCTCTGAAAACTATTGAGAAGTATCTTCCTGATTATACTTTGGAAGTGGGTATTTTGGATTATTTGATTTTGAAGTTACAATTACTTTTTCTTAAGCTTAGGCAAAAATGTTCTAAATAGTGTTAGTTAGTTTTCGTTTGGTAATCAATTTATAAATACTTTATAAATTCGGAAAAAGTTAAATATTAACTTAAGTGGAAATTACGCCTACTCGGAATTTTAAAATGCACAATTCAAAAATTAGATTTGAAAGATTTTTTTTTTTTACAAAATCAGGTAACAATTAAACTTTTTAATATTATATTAATAATATTTTAAAATTAAATTAATCTATATACCCACCCTACCTCCATCCACCCAAACCCTAATTATTTTTCTCTCACTCTTCTCTCTACATCTCTCCCTTCTCTCTCTTCGAACGACGTCGACCCATTCAAACTACAATGATGAAAGAGCTACGCCAGCCAACGTTGTTGGCATCGGGGCTGCTGAGAGTTCTCAGCAACATTGTCGGCCAACGTAGCTGAGAACTGCAGCATTGCGACACTGCACTCCTTCGAAGCTGTCGTTTGTAGCAAAATCGCATTAGTGATGTCGGCGCCGACTTATGCCAGAGTGGGGAGAGGGTTTGGGGTGTTATTTCTTCCTCTTCCGATCTAATCTGCATGGTCGGAGTTTTTGTTGTTGTTTTAATGTTAATTGTTGGTGGTTTACTTGTTTTCAGTTTGCAAATGGTTGTTTTCAGTGGTGGTGGTGGTGCGGCGGTAGTGGTGTTGGTTGTTGTTTAGTGGGGTGGTATGTTGGTAATGGTGCGGGTTGTTGTTGGTGGGTTGCAAAATGGCAGTGGCGGTAGCGGTAGCGATGCGTTCTTGTTGGAGTGGGTTAGTATTTGTGACCTTGTGACCTATCAAATAATTAATACGTGAGTGGTTGTTGGTGGTGGAGGTGGTTTTTGATGGCTGGAAATTTGATAGTGGTGGTTTTTGGTGGCAGTGGATTAGTCTGGTGGTGACGATTTCGTTGGTTGTGGTGTTGTGGTGCTGATGTGGTGGTGACGATGGTAGCGGGATGAGTGTCGTCACAAGTGGCTGTGGTGGTGGTGGTATGTGAGCTACTATTTGGTGTATATGACATACTATTTAGTTATCTATGGCCAACTATTTAATTGTAACCTAAAAATTTGATAATTTGTGACCAAATAATTTACAAATTTGTGATCAATAAACAAATTGTGACTTATAAATTTTTTTATTTGTGACCGATGAAATAATATGTGATCAATTAATTTGATAATATGTGACGTTATGACCTATAAATACATACATGTGATCATTAATTGTATAATTGTGACTTTAGTATATTTAATTAATAAAATATATTTAATTAGTTAATTAATACCTGAGTTTTGAATTTTGAAACTTAAAACTTGAAAATTACATTGTTCATACTTAATGCTTGACTTGTAAATTTTTCCCTTAATTTAAACCATACATTCATAACTATTATTTATTTATTATTCAAACATTTTGTGAGACTCGCTATTATTTCTTTTTATAAATGATCAATAAATTTTTCAAACGAAGGATTAGTATTTCTCTTCATCTTTTGATCTAGATTAACATTTTAAGTCAAAATCAAGAATTAATTTTAATCACACATTTTCATAGAATTCACAACTTTTCAACCACACATCTCATATATTTTTATCAAAATTTACTAAAAATCTGATTTTAATCTAAAATATACATGGGCTTAATAATATTTAGAATGAGAATAGTCTACAAACACAAAAACTATTGAGTTTCACGTTCAACGAAAAAAATTATAAGTTCATCATGTACACGAGTGAAATGAAAACCTAAAAACTAAATTTTAAATCAAGATTGAGCTCTAAACATGTACGTGTTTTGCAGCAAACTCAATAAATCCACAATAAAAATATAAACTCGTTAAAAACGAGCTATATGTTGATTTAATAAAACAAAAAAAAAAAGGGACAGACCCTGCAATACTTGCCGAAAGGAATATAGGAAACTTCATTGAATTGGAGTTTAATATTACAAAAAGTACTAGAAATTAAAATAATATTGATATTTAATAAGGATAATTGCTAAACTTAAAACATGTGCTACCAATCTTAAGCTCTTTAAGAAAGACTTTGCTTGGAATATTGACTGCTTATAAATATACTAGCAAGTATAACCAAAAGACTTGAACATGTTAAAGGATCATTTAAAATATACCAGATTCCAATTGGAATAGCTACATGCTAAAATGAACATGGTTTTCAAAACCGACCAAGAGATTTACATAGTATTAACTATTAAAAATGAGAAAGGTTAGAATTAGGATGTGAACCGAATTCTATTTTGATGATAATTTGGATTAAAGTCGATTTAAGAAGAAATTATTTTGGAATCCTACTTTGGAATACTATTCGAACCAAATCCTAGTTAAAATTCCATTTGAAAGCCCGGTTGAAAGTTGAGAATTTGTGTTGGACTTTAAGAGGTCAAGATATGGACAACAAAGCTTTTGGGGAGTAAAAGAGTCAAGAAAATCGAATTTAACCTGAGACACCGAGAGGCGCTCGCCTACTGCTCGAGCGATGACGCGGCGAGATGGCCGCCGCTTGGTGCTCCAGCGACGGATTTATCCAGGTTTAGTTTAGTTTCGTGACATGTTTTAGTATTATATTTCATCTATAAATCTACTTTTGGAGTCTTTGGGCATCTCCTATATATATTTAACTCTTTATTGTATTTTAGATTAAGTTAGACAAATCATAAATACAGAATTTTGTATTTTTTTTCCATATTATAATAAAATCATCATCTGCAAATTATTTGTTCTTATATTTTTGTGATCTTTATTTCATATTGTGTCTATAATCTCGTCTTTTCTTCAACAAGTTGGTATCGAATTTTTCCGATATCATCTCCACTTCACAACAAACTAGTATCAAAGCCAAATGTTTTGAAATTCTTCGGAAGCTCGAGATTTTTTGTGATGGCAACTACAAAGTATGATATTTCGCTATTAGATCGTAATACAAGATTCTCTTTGTAGCAGGTAAAGATGCAAGCAGTACTCGCCCAAATGGATTTGGACGCACGTTGTTGGGTTTGACAAGATACCCACAACTTGAACTCCGAATGATAAACAGCAGAGGGATTGAAAGACTATATCTCAAATACATATTCATTTTTCAAATAATATTTTCAGGACGTATTGAAAGAGAAGTCAACAGTGCATTATTGTTAAAATTGGAGCAATTATACATAACGAAGAGTCTTACTAGCAAATTAAATCTAAAGTAATGTCTTTGTTCTTATCGTATAACAGAAGGTACATTTCTTGAGAATCACCTAATTGCTTTTACGGAAATTGTAGCTGATTTGGAGATCTTGAAAGTCAAATATGATGAAGAAAATTTGAGATTGATATTAATGTGTTCATTGCACGCTTCATACATGTCTTTTAGAGATATGATTTTTTAGAGCTGTGATACTCTCACCATATAAGAGTCTATGATACTCTATATTTAAAGGATGAGATGAAGCATTTTATCGCATTTGAATTCATGGAGGTGGCAACATTATTGATGGTGGTCGTGCAAGGAGCAAGTCAATAATTTCAAATTTTATAATTATTGCAAGAAAAAGAGCCACTTGATAAACGATTGTTATAAATTGTAGAATAAAAAAAAATTGACTGTAAATCAACAATCAAAAACTTCAATGGAAGCAAGATATGCAGAAAATCCTAACAGCGATGGAAAGCTTTTACTTATGTCTGACTACAACTTCAAACCTAACGAGGGTTGGATTCTTGATACAGTTACGACGCCTAATTAGGATTTTTACTTAAGTACTCTTGATTCAAAAGGGTAAAAATACACAATTGAAGGTAGAGTCACGAAAATTAGTAAAAGAGCTCGTGTTTTGCTAAAGGGACATAAAAAATTCTCATTTATATATCTTGCAGTGTTGTACAAAATCTTTGAGAAATCATAATATTTTAAAAACTCATATGGATTTGAAGTTGGAGTCAGTACTGTTGGAGTCTAGTTTGGGGTTTTCTTTGAAGAATACATCTCAATTGAATTTAGAAGTTTTGGATAAATCCACCTTGCTACCATTATCAGCGATGTCATTGTATTCAGTTACTTGTAAAAGACCCATTTTTTACCATAAGACTCCACATAGGTACAATTATGCTGATTTAGTTGATGATTTGAATGCGGTTAAGAGTGTTGATTCTAGTCAAGATCCTTTTTTTGATGCATTCAATTTTGGCGATTCTGTTTCAGGGCTTGTTTCTGCCATGTTTGGTGATGTCCAAGCTCAGTGTTTGGAATTTTGTTAATACTCCCCCAATTGGGGTGGCAGGCTTGGAAAATATTTCAGTTGGAATTTTGATAGAGAATTTCGTTTATATTTTTTGTTGCAGAGTTGAAATTTATTCCTTACAGTGAAATTTGTCTACAGGTGGAGAATCTTTGAAATTTGTTCATTGAAGTGGAATTCGTGTCGATGTAGAGTTTGTCAGAATTAAGGTGTGACCCGAATTCTACTTTGAAGATAATTTGTAGTTCTAATTAAAGTCGACTTAAGAATAAATCCTTTTGAAATGTTACTTTGGAATTCTATTCAAAATCTATTTGGCAAATCCTAATTGAAGTTTTACTTGAAAGCCCCAACTAGGAGTTAGGAATTTGTATTGAATTCGAAGGGGTCAAGAAGAAAGCCTTTAGGGAGCAAAAGAGTGAAAAAAATCGAATTTAACCCAAAAGATAGCACCCCCAACGTCGACCGCCTACCGCTTGCAAGGCGGTCTTATCCGGGTCCAGTTTGGTTTCGCGTTTTTAACACGTTTTAGCATTATATTTCATCTATAACTCTACTTT
>CAIGRP010097879.1:0-16777 GCA_903798385.1 Fraxinus cuspidata
GATTACCAATTATCCTCTTAGTTGAAAAAGACAATTCCTACTGTATGTTGCGCAATAAACAACTTTATTCGCCAAGAGCATGCTTTAGATTGGTTGTTCACTGAGTATTCAGAGGAGAATATAGTGTTTCAAGATATACCGGAGTCAGGTTAAGATCAAGAAGTCATACATTTTGATGCTAGTCAAACAACTCAAATGAGATAAGTCAGGGATCAAATTGCTACACACATGTGGAATAACTATTCAAGACGCCCTACATGACTCCGTGGATTTATTTTATATTTTGTTCAGTATCTGCTTATTTTGTGATAACATGTAAACTTCTAATCGTATCGATTGAACTGTTTTACCAAATTTAATTTGTGTTACGTTTTTTATATATACAAAAAAAATATTTTAAGATTCACCAACTTCAAAATTTATATGTTATTTAATACTATATTAACATTAAACTATTGAAATTTTTTGAATAATTAGATTTCTAGAATAAAATANACAAGGACTTGCCAAACTAAATTTAGGTTGTGTTTTTTATATCTCAAAAAAATATTTCAAGATTCACCAACTTCAAAATTTATATGATATTTAATACTATATTAACATTAAACTATTGAAATTTTTTGAATAATTAGATTTCTAGAATAAAATATTATAAAAAAAATATCTCAAAATTTCAAAGTAAACGCGTTTTCCATTTTTATGTTTTGAGAAACAGTTTTTCAAAATGACAAACATAACGCATTTTCAACAATTTCAAAACAGACACTCAAAACACAGAATAGAAAACGAATTCAAAACTCAAAACTCAAAATTGAAACACGAAAAGAGCAGTCCCTTAACTTTTACTTTCTTTGTTGTATCACATGCCTGCTTGCTAGCTTGCCAACCTCACTTAACTATAAAATCCAGAGCAAAAAACAAAAATTCCAACTACCACCCAACTTCAAATCAAATGCCAACTTAACTAACATTCTCAGTTTAGTCCAATATATGCTAACTTGTCGTCCTCCACATTGTGTGTGGTTGGAGCAGTATAAGGTGGATCAATAAATATTTAATTCAAGCAAGTTGCCTTTTGAATTGGCCGCCACTTGACAAACAATCTCAGTTTTGTTTTAAGAAAGACCATTAGATTTTTTCTTTTTCTTTTCTAGCTATTGATGTACAAAATCTTACATTCCCTTCACAAGGATACAATGCTAAATACCATTCGAAATATTGTTGTTGATTTTGGTAAAAATGGCTACTTCACCATATGATTTATATTTCCTCCAGTTTTGAATATAAATTGGCGACTTTACCGTATAAGCTCACTTTACACATTAGAGTAAAACTTTTAAGAGAGTGATATGTACCTAAAATGAGCCTTGAAATTGATATCATACTTGCTATGCATTTAATGCTTATTTGATGTGATGAAATGGGAGTAAAAGACGATGTTGAAGATGACATAATAGACATATTGCCCAAATATATATGTGAGTTGAGAGTGACTTGAGGTTCATTGTCTTTAACTCTTTCTCCAAATACATATTGAAAGTGAGTCAAGGCTTATTGTGTTTAATTCTTTCCGAATTTGACGTTCTTTATCTTCTAAATTTTGAGAAAAAAAAAAGGAGTTTGTGCTTGGAATTGGACTTCATTCCTCTTATTAAACATTCAACTAATGTGTGAAATGAAGAATAGTCATTCATGATGATTTCATATTTGGTTATAAAGCTAGTAATTTGATTATATAGCTTATGCATCGTATTTTTATGTGCTTTACTACCATTGGTCGCACTTCAAATCGACCTAGAAGAACATACAATTTTTAAGTTTGATAGTTTCAATGGTCACATTTGTAGGGCGGCTTTGGAAGCTTATATTTTCCTCCTTACAGAAGGTTATTCCTTTGTTGATAAAATTGCATATCATAAGTGATGAAAAATATAGCATGGAAGAGTTCGAATTTGTGAATGTGAAAGATGTTCCTCAACGAAGAAATGGGTAAGGTTGACTACCTTCACTTTTGTTAGTACTATATTATTTTAGTATTGAGAATTAATATAATTTCACAACTATTTTGCAGATTTGAGTGTGGAATATTCACTCTAAAGTACATAGAATTTCTACAAGTGGAGATGGATATAAATGAAATTCACTTGGATCATATACTGATATGGCGGAAGAAATTGGCTACAAAGTTGTTGGCATGGGATTTCAAGTCTTAGATTATTTTTTGTTATTTTTATTGATGTTTTGATATAATTTTGTAGTTATTTTGTTCTGTTTGTCAAAAATAGTTGATGTTTTAGGGATATTGTAACGATATTGATGTTTTTGAGGATGTTGTGTAGCTACTAGTTAGTGCATTTGCAATTGTAACGATTAAGGATATTCAATGTAATTGAAATTTACATATTTTTAGGCCTTTATAACTTTCAAGTTTAAATATCGTACATGTCCAGGATAATGATATCGTTCCATGACCAATAAAATGACATTTAGGTCATTATGTCAAAATATAAGTACTGCTCCATGTAAGGTTATGGATTTCGTTTATGTGATATAAAACGGTATTGATGTCATTCCAGTATAAAAATGCACTCATTCATATAATGACGTTGAAATCGTTCTTGACATACAAAACGATATTAATATCGTTTCTGTACGAAAATTACATTGATTAACATAACGATATTGAAATCGTTCCAGAGTCAAAAATGATATTGATGTAGTTTTTGTACAAAATACATACTACTTTATTGATTTTCATAACGACATTGAAGTCGTTATAATTTAGTCGTTTCGATTACAAAAATGCATGCACCGGCATGGACCACGCGTGCTCGCCGAATCACTCCAAAAATAACATTGAAGTAGTTTCTTTTACTACGTAGCAACAATAATATCGTTATGTATTAAACCCACGAAATAACATAACGACAATGAGGTCGTGTCAATATAATATTTACGACATTGATATCGTTTTAGTTCAAATCATAACTACAACGACATTGAAGTTGTTTCTTTAATACGCAACGATATCATATTTTAACGACAATAAATCCATAATAATAAGTCATAAACATACTTTAAATTCCATAAACATATAATGCTCAGGGCAAACATACTTCGAAATTCGTGAAGTAAAATTTATAAACTTAAAAACTATAGTATTTTGATATTGAATTCAACATTTTAATATATCTTCAAACCCACTAAAACCCAAAAGAAAACAACTTTTGTGGCCTTCAGGTATTAAAAATTCCATTTAAAAGAGCGTGAATTCATATTCCCCAAATCCCATTATAATTAATAAATAACTGGTTATGTAAAAGTGTACACAAATGAAATGAACTAAAATAGTTCTAACAAGAAGGTACTTACCATTTCATTAACGAGTTGAATGGCATCACCAAGATTGTAGGCTTGGAAGCCAGTGAACACCTTGGACTTGGGAACCTCATGATAGTCCACTCCCTTGTTGAAATCGTAGCCCTCAATTGTCGTGAAAATTTCATCAATCGAATCGGACTGCTTGAACATCGTGGATTGTACGAAGTCCAGGAAATTGTCCTTCTTGGCTTCTCACTGGTATTTGATGAATAGTAATTAGGGGAAAATGGAGTTTTGTCTGAAAGATGAAATTTTCGACGTTTGAAAAAACGCAGTTTATGCTTTTTGGTTGATGAATTTTTTATTCTTAAACCCTTTTTTATAACGTGCAGATTTCAGAATCTTCTTCCTTAATTCTTTGTATTAATTTGACTTATACTGTGTTTCGTCCCTTTTTTTATTTATTTTTTTTTCAAATATTTTCAATTACATATTTTAGAGTTAAATATTTCATTAGTCATTGAATTTATATTTTTTGTCACGTTTTACTCACTGAATTTCTAAATACCTCTAATTGGTGACTAAATTTTAAGAGGAAGTTGACTCTATTTCACTTCGACCCAACAGCTCCGGAGGAGATCCTCACTTGTTTCTTGGACAACTAGATCATCTATTGCAACTTAATTATTATAATTAGGTCCTATCACAGAAATGGCATCACCTATTATGTGTCTGGGTTCTCCTTAACCTACAACCTTCATATTTCAGCATATTCTCCCAAAGTTTTATATTATGATTTAACCCCTTCTTTTATACAATCAATTGAAAATATTCCAGTAGCAAATAACATACACTAAGCATCCTGTCCTCATCTTGAGTACGCCCCATGAACTCATCCATGACTCAAGCGAAAAGATAAGTGCCTATGGCAGAACCTTGATGCATTTCCATATCAATAGGGAATTCCCTACTACCGTCAAAATAATAAAACACAAAACTTGTCCAATGAGACATAAATTTTATTTTATTTTTCTTATCATGTGCACCATCACAATTCTAGTCTCTAAATTTCGATTGAAAATCCGACATACAACCCATATCATTGTTTATCTTAAACAAAATACGAACAAATGGTTAATATCACAATCGAAGTTGAAATCAGGTTTCAACCATTCCACAAAAAAATGTAGAGTAAAATATCAATTGATTACTAATATTGCACTTTGTTATTGACAGACTTTCTTTAAGTAGGGTCCCTCTCCTCTTTACCATGGACTTCAGAACCTCATGATAGTCCACTCCTTTGTTGAAATCGTAGCCCTCGATTGTCGTACAAATTCCGTCAAGTGAATTGGACAGGTTGAACATCATAGATCGTATGGAGTCCAAGAGATTGTCTTTCATGGCTTCTCTCTGTTATTTGATGAATAGCAGTTAGGGGAAAATGTAGGTTTGTCTGAAAGATGAAATTTCCGGCGTTCTTCAAATGCAGTTTATGCTTATTGGTTGCCAAATTTTTTATTCTTAAACCTTTTTTTGTAACGTGTAAATTCCGACATCCTCCTGCTTAATTCATTGTATTAGTTTGACTTAGACCCTATTTCGTCCCTTTTTTAATTTCTTTTTTCAAATCATTTCAAAATACCTGTAATTGGTCACTAAATTTTAAGAGGAAGTTGACTCCATTTCACTTTGACCCGACAACACTGTAAGAGATCTTCACTTGTTTCCTGGACAACATGATCATCTATCGTAACTCAATCATTATAGTTAGGTCCTATCACTGAAATGGTATCGCATATTATGTGTCTTCGTTCTGCTTAATCTACAACCTTCATATGCCAACATATTCTTCCAAAGTTTTATATTATGATTTAACCCCTTCTTCTTTTATATAATCAATTGAAAATATTCCAGTAGCGAATAATTTACACTAAGGAATGTGACCTCGTCTTGAGTACGCCCAATAGACTCATCCATGACTCAAGCAAAAAGATAAGAACTTAAGGCGGAACCTTGATGCATTTCTATATCAATCGAGGAATTCCCTACTACCGCCAAAAAAAAAAAAAAAACACACACACAAAACTTGTTCAATGAGACCTAAAAATTTTGTTTTTCATATCATGTGCACCATCACAATTCCAGTTTCTAAATTTCTATAGAAAATCTGACATATAACCAAATATAATTCATTAGCATTAATCAAAGCATTTTCTCCCAAAATCCTATTATAATTACTAAATAACTGATTATGTAACAGTGTACGTAAATAAAATGAACTAAAATAGTTCAAACAAGAAAGTACTTACCATTTCATCAAAGAGTTGAATGGCAGCACCGAGATTGGAGGCCTGGAAGCCAATGGACACCATGGACTTGAGAACCTCATGATACTCCACTCCCTTGTTGAAATCGTGGCCCTCAATTGTTGTGCAAATTTCATCAAACGAATTAAACTGGTTGAACACTGTGGATCGTACGGAGTCTAAGAGATTGTCCTTCATGGCTTCTCTCTGGTATTTGACGAATAGTAGTTAGGGGAAAATGGAGAAATGAAATTCTAGGCATTCTTCAAACACAGTTTATGCTTTTTGGTTGGTGAATTTTTTTTCTTGAACTCTTTTTTAACGTTCAAATTTCGAGATCCTCTTCCTTAATTCTTTGTATTAATTTGACTTATACCGTGTTTCATCCCTTTTTTAATTTTTTTTCAAATAATTTTAATTACATATTTTAGAGTTAAATATTTCGTTAGTCATTTAACTTATATTTTTATCACGTTTTACTCACCGAATTTTAAAATACCTATAATTGGTCACTAAACTTTAAGAGAAAGTTGACTCCATTTCACTTCAACCCAACAGCACCGTAGGAGATCCTCATTTGTTTCTTGGACAACATGATCATATATCGTAACTCAATTATTATAGTTAGGTCCTATCACTGAAATGGTATCGCATATCATGTGTCTTGGTTCTACTTAACCTTCGACCTTCATTTTCCAGCATATACTCCCAAAGTTTTATATTATGATTTAACCCCTAATTGTGATGTATCCATGGTCTAAAAACCCTCCAATTTACTCATATTTGAAAATATTTCGGTGCCCTACTTATGCTCATGTGGATAATGGAAAGCTAGAACCAATGTCTAAACAATGTATCTTTCTTGATTATAAATTCCATGTGAAGTGTTATAAGCTTTGGTGTCCAGAAACTTGTAAGATGGTTATCAGTAGAGATGTAATGTTTTATGAGCTTGATATTCAAAATTTACCTCAAAAGGGTTCTGGTAAGTCAACTTGGATGGAACTAAGCAATCAAGTGGAGCTGGAAACTAGTTTGGGACCTAAACAGAGTCTACAGCTTAGTCTAGTACAAAGGAGAAGGAGAGTTCCATTTTGCCACCACCATCAGCGGTACCACAATTCTGTTGCTAAGGATAGACCTAGGAGGGTGATTAAACCTCCACAAAGGTATGTTGAAGCTAACTTCGTAGCATATGTATTGAATGTGACTGAAAATATTGATTCCAATGACGAGCTTGCTACATACTCAGAACCAGTTGGTTATAATGATTCTGGTTGGTGGATGATTGCTATGTAGGAGGATATGGAGTCAACTACATAAAAATGGCACGTGAGACTTGGTAAAATTACCCAAATTAAAGATGGATGTTCGTTGTAAGTAGGTGTTCAAAACAAATGGATGTACATAAAAGGTTGAAGATGCCATATATGAGGCAAGACTTGTGGATAAAGGATATGGTGAGATTCCAAGTGTAGACTTCACTGATGTGTTTTCTCCGGTGGTGAAGCATAGCTCAATTCGAGTTTTGCTTGGTATAGTTGCTAAGCATGATTTGGAGCTTGAGCAGTTGCATGCGAAAACAACAGCTTTGCATGGAAAACTTGAAGAGGACATATATATACAATAGTAAGAAGGTTCCATGGTTACTTGAAAGGAGGTCTATGTGTATAAATTGAGAAAGTTTCTTTATGGCCAGAAACAATCACCGAGGCAATGGTATAAAAGGCTCGACTCATTCATGACTATTCATGACTTTAAAAGATGCAATTATTATAGTTGTTTGTACTTTAGAAAGTGCGAAGATGGGTCCTTTATATATCTGCTACTTTATGTCGATGATATGTTGATAGCTGCTAAAGATGAATTAGGGTAATGAAGGTTATAGCACAACTCAGTGAAAAGTTTGATATGATAAAGTTGGGAACAACAAAGAAGATTTTTGGAATTGAGATCTTGAGGGATATGAAGGATGGCATATCATATTTAACTCATGAAGGGTACATTGAGAAGATATTTTGCGGGTTTAATATGTTGAGTGCAATTGCTGTCAATACTGATTTCGCTGCCCACTATAAGCTATCATCAACTTTGTGTCCACAATCAAATGAAGACATTGAATACATGTCTCGATTACCTTACCAAGTGCAATTGGATCATTGATGTATGCTATGGTTTGTCATACACAAATTTGGCATATACCGGTCAGTACAATTAGTGGGTACATGGCAAATCCTGATAAGGAAAATTGGAAAGCAATAAAGTGGTTATATAGATACTTGTGTCTACAAATATTTTCTTATGTTTTGGAAAAAAAATCATAAGGAATTATTGAGTATTTTGATTCAGACTATGTATGAGATCTTGATAAAATGAGATCACTTACAGAATATTTATTTACTATTGGAAGTTGTGCTATTAGTTGGAAGGCTACATTACAGAAAACAATGGCATTATCTACTATTGAGGTAGAATACGTGGATATTATAGAAGCTCTAAGGAAGCCATGTGGTTGAGGGGTTTTTTTTTTCGGTGAAATTAGTGAAGAGTTGCAGATTTCTACAATATATTTGTGATAGTTGGAGTGCTATCTTTTTATTAAGGATCAGAAATTTCATGAGAGGAGAAAACACATTGATATTAGGCACCATTTTGTGCATGATGTAATTTCTCGTGGTGATATTGTAGTGAGCAAGGTTGATACCAGAGACAATCTTGCTAATATGTTTACAAAGACACTCTTTGTTGCCAAGTTTGAGTATTTCTTGAACTTTGTTGGTATTCATTGTTTGAATTAGCCAGACGGAGATTTGTTGTGGTGTGATCCAAATTCTGTTGGAAATTGATGTTTGGATAAATAGGATTTGGTGTTCGATTGATAAAGTGCTCTAAATAGTTTGGAAGTTTGGATTGAAAGGGGATAAAATTTCTTCAAGGGTTAGGAATTTGATTGGAAGGAGGACATTGGATAAGTTAAAATTTGGTTTTGGAGTATTAGATAGAGCGCCCAAGCATTGGGATTGCGGCACCTAGGCACACATTGTGGAGGAAAAAAATAAATTTGACCCGAAATTCAGTGCCCAAGTGCCATGGAGGTAGTGCTCGCTCACTCACCGCGAGGCAGCCACTCGAGCGGTAATGTTATATGGTAATCTTGTCGCAACTCTGCTTCTATTTCTTCAATTGTAGTCCATTCAAATTACTACAATTAAAATTATATATATACCACGACCTGTATGCTCTTTATAACATAGAAAACATTGAGATAGCAATAGAAACTTGAGAGGAATTGTTAAATTTAGATTGAGCGCATCAAATCTTGCAAAACAATTTCAATTTCTTGATTAATTGAATTCTCATATTCTGCTCGTGGTTTTAACCATCTTAAGTTTTCAATTAAAATATTGGTGTTCTCGTTTGTGATTGCTTTATTTTATCTTTTAATTATTTTGTTCCATTCATAACAAACTGGTATTAGAACAATGTTGATATTTCGCTTGACAATGATGAAGTATGATATTTCGCTATTGGATCGCAACACATGGTTTTCGTGATGGAAGGTGAAAATGAGAGCCATGCTCGTGTAGATAGATTTAGATGATGTCTTATTGGGGTTTGATAAAATGCCTTCCACTAGATGTAGGATGAAAAGAAGTACAAGGATCGAAAAATCCTATTCTACATTCATCTTTCAAATAATATTTTTCAAAATGTTCTTAAGGAGAAAAGTGTCACAATAGGTTCGGTTGGTTTTGACAGGTTCGAACGGGTTTTGTCCACCTCTAAATACAGTTTCTATATTCTAAATATACTCCCACATCTATTTCAATGTATTGATTATATAACATATTCAATCTTGGATATCTAGAAAGTTCAAGAATACGATTTCAAATCACTATCTACTCAGGATTAAGGTAATCCATACTGTAATCAAATGAACGTATTAACAATCATATTAATATTCTGTTTGGTGAGGATTAGAATTAGATTTTTAATAGATTTTGATAAAGTAGATGAAATGTGTAGTTAAAAGTTGTGATTGATATAAAAGATGTTATTAAAATTAATTATTGACTTTGATTTAAATTTAAACTTAAATTTTAATCCTTACAAAACATAGGCTAAATTATATCTTGTATTATCATCCAATGCATTCTAAATGTACTAGTGTCTTTTATTGAGAAGTTGCACTCTACTATGAATTTAAACCTCTCAATGATTTTTGGATAAATGATAGTATGATCTTATCCAAGTCATGCATGACTAGATTTAAATCATAGATCATAAAATTTAGAATAATGTTATTTAGCCCCCATTGAGGTTATAACCTCAATCTATGTGATATTAGGCAATAGGTTAAATAAAATGTAGAGTTAGATGACTTATTTAATTATACTTATCATTTAATGTCACATTAACAACACATAGACTCGAGTTATAACTTTAATGTGGCTAAATAGCATTACTTTAAAATTTATCTATAATTTATTAGTAATCCTATGAACGTGGAGCCTTTAATGCATGCTCTTAATTCAAAATATGGACATTAATTATATGATACGAGCATAATATTATTTTTATGATAAACAAAATCTCGATTATTACATGGAATATGTTCTTAGGCAGCATCATAACGATTTCTTTGTGAGTAATCAATTAACGATCCTTTGTATAATTATTTAAAAATCAAATAGGAATGACTATCACGTAAACCAGTAATGACTGATGAGCACTACTAATGATCAATATAGTCTTTCTATTTTAATTCACAGTATAATACGTCATTAGTTCATTGAAGGTTAACATAGTAATTTGGAAGTGTATATATGTCAAATTGAAACAATTCTCTAATGCAAATATAAAAATTCTCATATTTATTTTTTATTTTTGAACGATTTGATTTGATTTCAAACCGCAAAAGTAGAATACTAAAATCTAAACCACCAAAACCGATAATTTTAGAAAGGAGATTTTAACTTAATTCGACAGTTTGACTATTTTTATTCCCCTATATCCTCCTAGTAATAAACTAATGTGGTAAATATTATAAAGTTAGGTGACTAATTGTTTATATTTTAAACTTCAGGGACTATAATAGTAAATAATCGTGCAATTGAAGAGAACCAGTTCTTAACCATTCTCATCTCCATTCTTAACAATTGAAGAGAACCAGTAAATAATCCTTCCGAGTCCAGTATACTCTCAAAGATGGAGGGGTGGGACCCGAACACGAAATCAACGTTGACCCAGATCCCCTTGCTGTCCGTAAAGGCAGGCCCACGCGATGGCGCAGCGTGGACGCAGCGTTTGAAGGAGGAGTATAAGGTGCTGATCGCCTATACTTCAATGAACAAGGCCAAGGACAACGACTGGTTTCGGATCTCCGCCGCCAACCCCGAAGGGACCCGTTGGACCGGCAAGTGCTGGTATATTCACAATCTCCTCAAGTACGAGTTTGATTTGCAATTCGATATCCCTGTCACTTACCCAGCCACCGCTCCTGAACTCGAGTTACCCCAGCTGGATGGAAAGACGCAAAAGGTTTTTTTTTTTTTTTTTGAGAATTCATTTATCTAATGGATTTTTTATTTTTGATTTTGTGATTGTGTATTTTTGTTAATTTTAAAATTTGTGCAGATGTATCGAGGTGGGAAGATATGCTTGACAGTGCATTTCAAGCCACTGTGGGCGAAAAATTGGTAACTTTTTTTTCTTGGATATTTTCTTTTAATTTTGTGTTTTCGATTGAATAGTTAGGAGTTAGTGTTATCTTATAAAGGTTAATTACGTTGTATAATTTATGCAAATGGTATTTAGGCTGGCATGGATATACAATTGTGAATTTTGTTTCAGGAATGTCAATTCATTGGTTATCGGCAATTAGATTAGTTTATTTCTTGTGAAAAGAAGATCTAAGCCGTGTTTGATAACATGTGTTTTCCATGGTTCCCACTTTGACATGTTTGATAGCATATATTTTCCATGGAAATTTATTTCCACCCTCCCCCTTAATTCCTTGATTTCAAGGAAATGTTCTGCCGATTTATTTTTTTTTTTGGCAATTGAACTAAATTTCATGGCCAATTGTTAAAAAAAATTTCACTTTAATGGACAATTTGCATGTAAAATGAAGCTAAACGAACTCTAANGGCCATCTTTGATAGCATGTATTTTCCATGGAAAATGAATTCCATTTTCCCACTTTGGCATGTTTGATAGCATATATTTTCCATGGAAATTTATTTCCACCCTCCCCCTTAATTCCTTGATTTCAAGGAAATGTTCTGCCGATTTATTTTTTTTTTTGGCAATTGAACTAAATTTCATGGCCAATTGTTAAAAAAAATTTCACTTTAATGGACAATTTGCATGTAAAATGAAGCTAAACGAACTCTAAACTTTGATGAAAAAATAGTTTTCAAGCAAATTTTTTTTTTTTTTTTTTTTTACTTTTTGGCAATGGTAACAAATTTCATAACGAGTTGTAAAAAAAAAATTCACTTTAATGGACAATTTCATGTGAAATAAAGCCAAACGTGAACATAAAGATCCAAAATTTCAAAAATTTTCCAGGTGGAAAATTATACCAATCAAACACACTAATTAACAATTCTCTGGAAAACAAGTTCTAGGCAATTACTTTCCCTAGAATTCATTTTATTTCCACCCATTTTCCACCCCTCCAATCTAATGGACCCTAAACTTTGCTAGTTTTTCTTAGTTAATTTATTGGATACTGTCCAGAATGCATTTTGTTTATTGTTTTTTGTAGGAGCACTTAGGCCATCTAGATTGAAGATTTGGGGAATGAAAACAAACTGTAGGGGCGAAATGTGAAAGAATAATTTTCTTTTNTAGAATTCATTTTATTTCCACCCATTTTCCACCCCTCCAATCTAATGGACCCTAAACTTTGCTAGTTTTTCTTAGTTAATTTATTGGATACTGTCCAGAATGCATTTTGTTTATTGTTTTTTGTAGGAGCACTTAGGCCATCTAGATTGAAGATTTGGGGAATGAAAACAAACTGTAGGGGCGAAATGTGAAAGAATAATTTTCTTTTTCCTATTTTCTTGCATTGTTAATTGAGCCCCTGTTTGGTACAAATTAAAATTCTCATTCTCATTCTTCTACTTATTTTCAAACACACATTCTTCAATACAATAATATTTTCCATCACATCAATAATTTTTCCTTCTTTTACAACCACACATTCTCCATCAATCTACTATTTCAGAATACATTCTTCCAAAATATATGTAGCAATTTTCTGCATGAAGAACTAGTAGTTAACACGTGCACTTGATGCTGTAAAAAGATTGTAATTTTAAAAAAAGTTAAGAAAGGGAGACTATTTGGTTTGAGAAGGCTAGGTAGAGGCAGTACCAAGTGAAAGTTAAAGGGTACTCTAAATCAAAAAGCAATTGAAGAACTATGTCTAGACATCATTTTGCTCCCTGCTGCTTCACCGCAAATGAGAACTACAAGATGGTTATTAATATCTTGTAAAATTTGTTTTTGTACGTTAGCAGACTTGATCTATTCTTCCAAGGGGTTAGAGACTTAAAGAGGTCTCATTTAAATTTTAACTGCCTGAACAGATAGACTTGGTTTTATACTGGCATCTAGAAAGTTGTTTAAACACAAAACATAAGCAAGCTACCAAATTTATATTTCAAAAAATATAAAAAATCAACAAGTTTACTGAATTCTATTTACTAAGCGACGTCAAAGAAAGCACATCAATTTATTTCTAAAGTATATCACATTGTTTAAGAAATATAAATGCATACCCAATCAGACTTTATACCTTTGTGAGGCTAGGTATGAGCTTCCAAATGATTTGAGACATAAACCTCGAAACAAACCAATAAAATAATCCAACAGGTTTGTAGGCATCTATGGTCAGAGAAAGGATCCTGCTTTGTCCTTGGTACTTGGCCATGAAAATACAAGACAAGTCAAATTCTAAAGTTACATAAAAGCTTGCTATCTGAACCAAAAAAATCATTTTGCTACTGTCTAAACATTGGAATAGATATTGGGAGAAGAGAGAGAGAGGATATTAAAATGCTTTTTTAGCGGATGGAAGGAATGAAGAATAAAGCTTATAAGCTTATAATTAGATTGATTTTAGTATAAATGCTCCTATGAAGAAGCCCCATCAAGCAAATTGGAAAGAGGGTATTACAATAATTTATAAAGAAAACATGATGAATGGTGCCAATATCTTATGAGCTAAAGTAAATTTTATATGCATTAATATACGAAGTTTCCTTCAAGATGTATATTATGCCCAGTTTGATAAAAGCTCTATATTCTCATACTGGTTGTCACACTGGATTTTGCTTTTCCAGTCCTAGGTTTGGAATAGCACATGCACTTTGTTTGGGCCTTGCACCATGGCTTGCAGCAGAAATCCCAATTCTAGTTGATTCTGGCATGATTAAGCACAAAGACGATGCATCATCAACCAAAGAATCTTGAAGACTATCCTTCGAGTTTTGGGGGCTGATAGAATAAAGTTTACTTTTGCGAATTTTGTCATGAGCAACCCAGCACATGATTTATAACTTTTGATAAATCGTCCGTTTAAGTTGTTAATTATTTGTCTGAAGTTGTAATTTTATCATATATAGGTGGAAATATATTTTGGCTGAAGGTTAAATTATATATCTGGTGAAGTTTCTTGCATTATAGGTTTGAACGTCTGTAAGGTGGATGCCTTGCAAGTTGATGTTTTCGAATGGTTTTTTCTGCATTTGATCTGTATGATTTATCATTATGACAAGGAAAGCATGTCCGCCCTGATGCCTTCCTATGGAACCTTATTGGTATGATTTCTGATTTCTTGTTGTAGAACACAGTTCTTCATAGCAACATATGGACTAATATCACTGGTTAGAATTATCTTAAATTTCATGGCTACGAGCTGAGATGGGAGCACAAGCTAAATGTCAAGTACTTAAAAGAGTAAAAAATGTTATTGTAGGAGCCACGAGAGTACTGGAAGAACATCGATGGCAAACAGTTGAGACTAGCGATAGGATAATCTAACGAATATTTGATTATTAAATTCGTATTCCATTTGTTATGTTATTGGATATTCGATTCGAAATTAAAGAAATTAGGAAAATAAAATCATTGTTAAAATTAACTTTTTATTTTCCCGTAAAATTTTTAATTCTTAAAAGAGTTTAATGATTACAAATTTTTCGGCTTTTCAAACTTTTAGCCAGTTGGAATGGAAGGCAAAAAGGGAAAAAAAAAAATAAAAAATTGCTTACGTATTTATTGACTCACTTATTTATAGATGACATTTATACACATTTTGTTATAAATTTGTACAAATATTATATAAATAGTTATTTATACTTTATTAAATTAATACAAATTTAAAACTTTTCAAATATTTCAATTAGCACTATTATACTATATCTTTTTTTCGGATATATTTAAAACTCTTATAACTACATTTGGTACTATAATTTATATGTATTATTAAATAATTTTAGATTGATTGAAAATTTGAAATAATATTAAAATATAAAAAATATTTTTTTGTTTTTTTACACCTAGGTGTCGTCTAGACCTACTTAGCCCGAAACCTCCATATCTCGTTAGACATTATGCTTTTTAGAAAATTGTGCAAAAGTGGGTGGACTTTTTTTTTTTTTTTTGAATTTGTTGACGTTTTTGTTATAAATTTCTTTATTTTCTTATTTATTTATTTTAGTGACAAATAACATTCCTTAAAAATATTTAACCGACTCAACTATTTATAACAAATAATCGGGTTGTTATCGGATCAGATTAATTTATATCCATATTGATCTATTTAGTTAACGGATTATCAGATTCAAATTTTGATCGAGTTATTGGACTAAGATCGTAAATCCATTTTCAATTAATTTCATCGAATTCACATCGAATGGATTTAGATCAAAATCTAATCCATTGACAACATTAGTTGAGATGCATCTCTGTTGCAACATGTCATCCTACATCATAGTTTGGAGCTTGAATGCCGATATTGATCTTTACAAGTATGGGAGAGTCTATTAAGTTATCTTTTCACTGCTCAATCAAGTGAATGTGTTTCTTGATTCGATTTTGAGCAAGCAAAGGAATTAAAGTGTCATCTGTCCTTTACAATAGAACTCACATCCCATATCCTTTAGAGCATGTAGGCATTACATGGTAATTGGTATGGACCTCAAAGATGTAGTTTTTGATGGAAAGTGGCATACAGTACCAGTGACGAACCCAGCACATCAGTTCGAGCGGACGTGGGCCATTGACTGTCGACAATCAGCGATCATAGGAGCGGAATCGTTTATTAATATTTAATTAAATAACATTAAAAATTATTCAATATATATGTAATTGCACTAAAATGTAAAAATTATGTATATATGAAAACATAATTCAATACAACCCAAAATACCCTATCAATGTATGGGCATGGCTGAAACCAACGACCTTTCACTGGACTAGCCCACGGGTAATCCTACTCTCCCTCAACTTCACAATCTCAAACCCTTACAACCGTTACAAGAAAACAACAAGAATTACCACCACCCCATGTCTCCAAGAAAGAACAGCACCCACCATGTATGTGCCTTTAATTAATTTCAATACAATTATTGATATTTTGGGCATTTCAAATTTTTTTGCTTGCGGTTCATTTTAGTCAATCAATAGTGAACTTTTTGTTTCTTGCTCCATTGATTTATTATTCTATTAGAATTTATGCTAGCTGAGTTGAATGAATTTTTTCATTTTGTTCTTAATTTCCTATCTTTTTTTGTTATTAAGGTCAGATAAGAAGGAAACAAGCCATTTAAGTTACCAATTTATCAGAAAAGCTAATGGGTGAAAAATTGAAAATTGAAATGCTAAAAAAAAAAAAAAAGAAAATGAAAATGGAGCCCGAGAAGAAGCAGCTTGCCAGTTACCAGTAGGCGGTAGCAACTAGCAAGAAGCAGCGATGCCGACATCACAGCAAGTCAACAATCGGGAGGCATTTGTGTTGGCAAAACGCCAACAAAAGTCCAGCAGAGCAGGGAGAAGCAAAGGAGTGAAGACAGTGGAGGGAAAGGTTTTTTGGAGCCAGGTTAATGTTATTTCATTTTATTGGGCCTAAT
>CAIGRP010097881.1:0-11858 GCA_903798385.1 Fraxinus cuspidata
ATGGCGCGGCGGAGGGCTGCTGCGCCACGGAGAATCCAACCAACAATGCTACCATCACGAATACCAAAAGACTAGACACGGCCATTGTTAGACAAGAAAATCTTAAAGCACTGAAGATTGTGAGAGAGACAGAGACTTGAGAATAGAAGAGTACAATATTTGTGAGTTCTATGTGAGGGTATTTATATGCAGAAGGGTTTCGTGATTTACGCAGTTAAATTGGAAACGTTCCCATGTGTACACGGAAGTAAGGGTGGTGGAGAATAATAAAATTCTTAGTATGGTAAAACACAGTTTCTGTATAGCTGTAGGAAAAAAATGCTTCCACACTGAAGGTTCGTTTAAAAGTTGATAAAATTCGCGAGTTTTATAAAATATGTGATAAATAATGTATAAATCGACGGGTTTAACGAATATGATTAAAAATGAAAGTAAACTAATTTTTTAACAAATAAAAGTTTTACCAAACAAACACTAACACCACGTTTGGTCCATATTAAAATTTAATTTAATCCAAGTTAAAGTTAAACAATCAATATTAACCACATCTTTCATAAGTCCACACAACTTTTCAATCACACATTTTTAAAATTTCTATCACAATATACTAAAAATCTAATTTTAATATCCACCAAACACCATCTAAAATAAAAAGCATGAGATTTTAAATATTAATAAAAAATCTTAATTTTAATTCAAAAAAAAATAGCCCATGATCCACATTCTTTAAATCCTTTTTTTTCAAACTCATTTAAATTACACATTTCATGGGGCTCAGAACTCTTATCAATTTTTCAACTACACGTTTTATTAATTTTTTATTAAAATTTACTTAAAAATATCATCTTTAGCTGAATAAAACTGGGGCTAGATGTAGAAACTGCGTTTCTACTTATACAAACCTAATTAATTAGGATGATTTAGGACAAATAAGGTGTAAAGGTTTGATGACAGGTAGCCAACTAATGAAGCAAAACTCGTTTTGCTTTTTCATTGCTTCACCGGCAATGACAAAATTAGGTCATGTGACTTTCCTTCTTTTTATTTTTGAAGAAATGACTTTTCTTCTTTTATGTTGGAGTAATTTAGAGTAAACCAATTAAGGCTAAATTGCAGCTACGGGTACTCAATTCTAGTGCCTTTTTCACGTCTATTTTTAACTTTTAATTTCACGTCTATTCGAAAATCAGTAACCTTAATTCTTAAAGACTATATTGAACGGGGCATATTATGCCAAGAATAAAAATTAGGGATTGAAATGCAAAAGATGCTAAGCGAATTTGTTAAAGTGGCATTCCAAATAGTAAACAATTACTTTACATTATAATTTTTGTTTCAGTTTGTTTTTTCTTTTAAACTAGTCTAGTTAATCTTAACTAAAATTGACTCAACCAGGTCAAATTGGCCACGACTAAGTCAAAGTCGAATCAAGGAAGTCAATACAGGGGCTATAGGCTGGAAAACAAAAAGGAAGATTCCAGTATGGGGTTGGAAATGCAAGGGAGCTATGTGGATTGAATTGGTTGTAAAGATAAGGGTGAGGTCGTGAAGAAGAAAACAAAAATTTGTTTGTGAAAAATGTACAATATCAATAAAAAGTATTATATTACTGAATAAAGTATCGTTCTCACGAGTACTATTCTATCAAATTATCAATTTAACTAAACTACGCTCGTATTGAAAAAAATTAAAAGTGATGACAATGTTATACTAACACTAAAATTAATTAAGAAACTAATTTAAAAAATGTACAAATTAACATTTTGGATTGAAAAGTGCTAGTCTTCATGATTTCACCTTACTAATCTCCCTTAATTCCTATCATCAAGTTCCTACAATAATTAAAAGAGTTATGATACAAATACAGTTAGATTGACAATTTTGTTAATAGATGATCCTCATCATCTGTCTACAAAGGTGTACAAATCATCTGTACAAGTGTCTACAAAGGTGTACAAATCATCTGTACAAGTAGTTAATTGTAATTAGAAATATGTATTTTATCAAATTCCTCTAAATAGATTGATTTGCGTATCTCGAGTTCAAATTGATCATTCTCAATTAAGTCAAATCAATAGTTCTTAGTTAAGTAGATTAACTCACAAAGGAATTCAATTAAGGACCACGGTAATAGTAAATGTGCATATTTATATTTTACCCAATTGTCAGTTTTTACTTCGTGATTTAAACAAGTAATTCCTCTCCGGACTCATTATCATTCACAAATCAATAGAATAGTGATAATTACTCTTAAGCATTGAGAATTGTAGCAAAAAGAATATTAAAATGATAAAGAAATGAAAGAACTTGATAAAAGAAATCAAGGGGTCTAAGTTACATCATTCATCGTAACTAAATAAGTTATAAATATTAGACGATGAAAAACAACTGCTAGATTGATAGTACATCACTAAATTCTTAAAGGAACAAAAGACGAAATAAAGTATTAATCTTGTACCACTAAACCCTCTCCTTCAATCTTGAAAATCTCCAAACTCTTGAGCAAAGTAGCGCTTTTGTTTCTCCCCCAAAGAAGTCTCTATGTTATGGTATATCGCGGTAATGTTTTTCTTGTCCCAATTTTACCTCTTATATAATCCTTGATTGCCTAGAAAATATGTGGTAGGGTATGGGGCCTGGGGGTGTCAGCCCCCTGCTCCATTTTTGCCTCCAAAATTCGTCTGGGATGGGTAGTTGCTCACAACTTTTTGGCCTCCAACAATATGGTTCTCATTTAATTATTTTCGTACAAGTGTAGTCCACTAACCCGTGCATAATATTTGACCCACAATTTTAAATTGTGATTCATTTTTTGAGTTAAAATTTAAATTCAATTATCTTTCCAATGATATGTTATTTGCTTTGTCTAAATCTTTGTATCGAAATGTATACACTAATTTTCTTGAATGCTTCGGACGTATTTCCTAATTTTGCATGTTCTCCAAATCACTTCCTTTTGCATCATTCATCTTCGAATCTGGGGTTTTAACCTACAATATAAGCTCTATCTAGAAAAAAAATTAAATATATAAATTCTGTTTTATGATGCCAACAGTGTCTTTTTCATATTATACTTGTTAGGTTTGTGAAAAAAATTCTATATGATTTAGAAGTTTGTTACATGAAAGAAACTTGTTTATTCTTGGTTTAGAAGTCCAGTTTGATTAGGAATAAAATCTCATGGTGTTTTGAAAGTTTAATTGAATTAAGGACTTCTTCTTCATCTTGAACTCCACAACTTAGATATTTGACTTCTATAAATACTCCCCAAGGTATATACACTTAATAAGGGTGAAAATGAAAGATTCAAGAGAGATTATAACAATTAGATCATTGTTGTATACATTAGAAAAAAGAGAGAATTGTTTAGATTAAATTGAGAGAATCAAATTTTGTAAGACAATTGTTTGTTTTTTGGTATAATAAATTATCATCTTTCACAATTTTCTTGATTGTTATGTGATCCATTAAATTTCATATTGTTCATAATTTTTCGTCTTTAATTATTTGGCCGATTTCTCAACAAGTGATATCAAAACGTTTTTTATATTTAGTTGGGTCATAACAAGTGATATCAGATCCAAGGGTTTTTTTAGCGATTTCTTGGGAGGTCCAAATTGATTATTAAAGCGAGATTGAAATAAGGTCGATTGTTCAGGAATGACAACTTTGAAATTTGAAATTCAACTTTTGGATCGCAACAGTAGATTTTTATTGTGGAAAATCAAGATGCGGGTGGTTCTTGCTCAATTGGATCTTGATGATACTTTGTTGAGGATTGATAGAATGCCTGCAACAATGACCGCGGAGGAGAAACAACGGTATGATCGGAAAGCCCTATATCAAATACATCTTCATCTTTCTAATAAAAGTCTTCAGGATGTAGTAAATGAGAAAAGTGCAGCTGCATTGTGGTTAAAGTTGGAGCAACTTTGTATGACAAAGAGCTTGACAAGTAAGTTACACTTGAAGCAGCATTTGTATTCTCACATTTGAAGAAAGGTGGATCTTTGGAAGGTCATCGGTCGATGTTTAAGAAAATCGTCGCTGAGATTAAGTATAATGAAGAGGATTTAGGGCTGATATTATTATGCTCATTGTCGCCTTCATATATGACTTTTAGAATCGGGATACTCTTACAATTGACGAGATATATGATGCGCTTTATTCTAAGGAAAATATGAAACATCTGGTCGTCGGTTTTGAGGATCATGGAGAGGGTCGTATTGTTCGTGAGAGGAAGGCAAGTAGTCATGGAAGGGGCAGAGTCAAGAATAGCAACAACGGTATAGTCTGTTGGTATTATAACAACAAGGGGCACATGAAGAGAGATTGCTATGAGTGGCGAAGGATGTTTGCTACTACAAATCAGGATGAATAAACAGAAAATTTCGGTAATGTTAATCTTGCAGAAGAGAAAGATGATGGAGATTTTTTGGCGATTACTGAAGGTGACTGCAAACCTGACGAGGATTTGATTCTTGATTCAGCTTGCACTTTTCATATGTGTTCAAACCAGGATTGATTTTCTTCATATGAAATAGTTACAAGGGGTTCCGTGATAACAGGAAGCAATGAGCATTATAGAATAGCTGGGATTGATAACGTCAAAATCAAGATAATGAATGAGACGGTTAGAACACTTGGCCAGGTTCCACATGTTCTAGGTATAAACAGAAACCTGATCTCTTCGAGCATTCTTGATTCAAAAGGGTACAGATATACCGGTGGATGAGAAGTTCTAAAAGTTAGCAAGGGTGCCTGGGTGTTAAGGGGGCAGAGAAAGTCCCGATTATATGTGTTGGAAAGTTCGGCGATTATGGAGGAAGCAATTGCAGCTTATGGTTTAGTTAGTGGTAACTCGGGTAGAGTTGGTTGTGATCGGATTGTTCGTGGTGATTTGGACAATAATATTGTGAAACTTTCTAATAGCTGGTTGTGATCTTGTTGATCATGTTGCTCATGGTGATTTGAGTAGGTTGGACAATTCAGGTGGAGTTGAGGTTGCTTGTGGTGGTTCAAGTAGGTTTATTGACTCAACTGGAGCTAGAATTAAACGAGATGATTCAAGCAAGGATGACGTGCAAGGTAGTTCTGCTGGTATGCAGGGCTTGGATATAATTCACAATTGTTGAGCATGCCCGGAAAAGGGCATGGCATGCCCGACAAGGGCATAAGGTGTCCGGTTGGGATATGGTGGAAGAGTTGGAGAATGACTTGAAGAGTGGAGATTTAATTCCTTGTTATGTAATTTGTGTAAAGGTGGAGTTTGTTAGGTTTGTAACAAAAATTATATGTGATTTTGCATGAAAAAATCTTGTTTAATCTTGGTTTAAAAGTCCAGTTTGATTAGGAATAAAATTTCATGATGATTTGAGAGTTTGATTGAATTAAGGACTTCTTCTTCATCTTGGACTCCACAACTTAAAATTTTGGCTTCTATAAATACTCCACAAGGTATAGATAATAAGGTGAAAATGAAAGATTCAAGAAAGATTATAACAATTAGATCATTGTTGTATACATTAGAAATAAGAGAGAATTGTTTAGATTAGATTGAGAGGATCAAATCTTGTAAGACAGTTGTTTGTTTCCTCTTCCACAATTTTCTTGATTGTTGTGTGATCCATTAAATTTCATATTATTCATAATTTTTCGTCTTTAATTATTTGGCCGATTTCTCAACAAGTGATATCAAAACATTTTTATATCGGATTGGTTCATAACAATACTCTCACTAATAAATTATAATTAAATATTATGTAAAAGCTTCTGTACTTGTTACATTTTTTTTTTAATTAATAAAACCAACTTAATTGAGCCTAAAATCAATTGAATATGCCGGTCATGTCGTATAGAGACTGTTAAGAAATTCACTTCTTTAAAAAATTTCGATTTTTTAAATGTACTGTCTATTATAGGAAAATTCTCAAGTTTATTCATCAATTCTTCTTTTGGTCACCATCTTCAATCAAGCAGGCGTTTATTGTTGGTCGTCTACACTTGAACACAATTTTGCAATTACTGAAAAAAAAAAAAAAAAATCCTTTTCTTAATGCATGCACCAAACCAATAGCCTCCAAAAAATGGCCATTCACATGGACTCAGCCAGGCCAATATCGCCTAGTACAGCTCACTTTACATCTCTAGCTACAACCCTTTGAACTCATCATTTCATGGAAAACTAAAACTTCAAATATATATTAAATGTTTGTTCATTTTAATGTAAATTGACATTTTGTACATGTTTTCCTAAAGGAATAGCGTACAAGAACACAGTAACTAACTAGAATCCATGATAACTAACACCACCTTATACACTTCAAAGAAGAATTATAAAATGGTACAATAAATGATCAGCTGAAGAATCATATATGAATTCGGGATGAGTCAAACGAATCAATAGAATATATGCCTTATTCCGGTTCCATCACACACTTTATTTGGATAAGAATCTAGTAGCTTCCTCTCTTCCTCCAAGTCCATCGATATTTTCCAGAGCGTGTTGAAAACAGGCAAATGGTTTTACGACTCAGATGCAGCTGAACTTTCTGCACCTGATTTCTCGTTCTTACTGTTGATATGTGTCGGGAGGCCATTGGATCCAAGGCCATATACGTGGCCCATTTTGGCACGTTTCGTCTCTAAATATCTTTTGTTCTCCTTCGTGATGGGAGTCAGAAGGGGAACCCGTCCTGCAACAGCTAAACCATAACCCTTTAGCCCGCTGTACTTTGCAGGATTGTTTGTCATCAGCTTCATAGTTCTAACCCCAAGATCTCTTAATATCTGCACATACAGATTATACAACTTCATTTCAATGCAAACCTAGTAAATAGGTCGTAACTAGGATTTTTATGTGCTGAAGTTAATGTAAGAAAGAAAACAGTCAAAAACACTGTCAAGTAGTAGATAATCCAAATCCATATATATGGAGTCAAATTACTCATGCGAAAAAGTGATGTAAACTCGCTTATTCACGTGTGCTAAATTAGTGGCTTAAAAAATTCCCTACCACCCATGAGCCGAAATACGAGAGCATGTTTGGTTGTGCTTAAAATTAAGTATAACTTACTCTTAAGTTACTTATGTTGCCACCCATGAGCCGAAATACGAGAGCATGTTTGGTTGTGCTTAAAATTAAGTATAACTTACTCTTAAGTTACTTATGTTGTCAAACATAATTTTAGAAGTTTTTTTCTTTACTAAGCGCCTGTCCGGTGCAGGTTTTTAGCAAAAAATGGATTCTTCATTTCTTTGGTGCCAAAATATGGGTCCAGTAAGAAATAATTTATATTGTGTTGGTAAACCAGTAATGAAAATGTTGACTTCTAGCCTATCATTTCAGCAATCAATTGTTGTTGCAATGACCGATATACCCCTTCATTATTATCAAGCAAGGAAATAAATTTGGTATGGTTTGGGGAAATGCAATAAGGAGCAGAATGGTCATTTCTGATGCCTATAGATGGGTGAAAGTGGAAAGGATTGGACATTTCAAACCCTTGTAAGCCTGTCAACCGACTTCAACATCTTTTATGCTGAATCGAATAACAAAATGGGCATAGGAGATTCAAAAATTGGACATGTTAATGGCCAAAGAGGAGTAAAAATTTTCGAGAAAAGAATCTGGCTTCAACATAGTGGAGTCTCTAAATTTTTAACATGCACTGAAAATGATATACAATATCAATTTTCACAATCTAAAACCAAAAGTAACATGCCAAATAACTGAGAACTACTCCTTTATGTCAATTCAATTTAGTAATGTACCTCACCGTGATGAAGTTTTCTCGTTCCTCTTAATGACTATGTAATGAATGCAAGCCCAAGCCACTAAACACAATATCTTGCATTTTGTGGTAACATGCGTTGAACATACAGCACTGTATAGATTTAAGAGTCAAATAAATGCCTCTTTTATTTCTGTATAAATTTCCTCCTGTGTTTATGTCATTTTCTCTTCTTCTTCTACAAACCTCTGTGCTTATGTGTGAACTTTTTTATTTCCTTTTTGTTCAGGATTGGGGATAAGAGGAGTGGGGCTGCTATTTTTCATTATTGGTATCGGAGAGCATTAACACAAGTCTGTGCATGTATGCATGCAAGTATAAGTGTCTGTGTGTGTTAATGTAACTCAAAGAAAATAGTGTTTTTGGCAATTCAATGCTATGTGCTACACGTGTCCAATGTTACATCTTCACATATGACTACAGAGTACCTGTGCACCAATCCCATACTCTCTTGAATCAACAGGCAAACCAAGCTCCTCATTTGCCTCGACTGTGTCACGCCCAGCATCTTGCAGGTTGTATGCACGAAGCTTGTGGCCCAAACCAATTCCCCTTCCCTCATGCCCCCGGAGGTAAACCAAGACACCTCTGCCAGCAGCCTCAATCTGCTGCATGGCAAGTGCCAGCTGGCTCCCACAATCGCACCTAGCTGATCCAAATATATCCCCAGTAAGACATTCTGAGTGCACTCTGACTAGAACATCAAATCCATCACCAATATCGCCCTGCTTACACCATAAATGCCATTAGAATAGTTTTCGAAATACATACTAAGTTGAAGCAGAAAACACTACAATCAAGGATCATGACCAAAAGAATGTAACGAGGAATAGTCAGACTATTAAATTCTAAAATCACAGTGCAAATAATAAACTTCCTTGAAAAAATATATTCCTTTAATATTTCCCAAAGTAATCACCTTAACCATGGCAATATGCTCAATTCCATCTAAAATTGACCTGTAACAATGGGCATTGAATGGGCCCCACATAGTAGGTATCTGAGCAGCAGATGCGTGTTCCACTAATTTATCTCTTTTCCTCCTATATCTGCAAATCATATTTTGTATTAGGCCTCCTACAAGCTATTAAATTGAAGAAAATTTTGAGCTACAATAAAATATAAGCACAGGAACAAAAGAAAAGGAACAGCAATAAAAATCAGGCATCTTCCTACAATTTCAAAGCGTATCTAGTGAGCGTGAAAGATACAACATAAAAGCACTTAATAACACCCAACAAGAATGTGAGTCTTAATATACTAATATTTAATAAACTACTGCTTACAAAATATTTCTAAAATGATATCCCAAAAAAAAAAAAAAACTCCATAACACCTGATTAAGTCAGCAATAGATATAATCTTGAGGTTTTCTTGCTGCACAAATTGCCGAAGCTTTGGTAATCTAGCCATAGAACCATCATCATCAACAACCTCACATAGAACTCCAACAGGGTCCAATCCAGCTAGCATGGCAAGGTCCATAGAAGCTTCTGTGTGTCCGGCTCTTTTTAAAACACCTCCCTCTCTGTACTTTAAAGGAAATATGTGGCCAGGGCGATTGAAATCCTCAGGCTTCGATTCTTTTGATGCAAGAGCCAATACCGTTGTCGCCCTGTCACGTGCTGATACTCCTGTGGTTGTATCATGTTTTGCATCCTACAAGAAAGTTATTGTGATTTACGCTTATGCAAGTATCTCATATGATCTAGGAGTCATAATCAGAGTCAGAGCTTTTGCTTCCACAAAAGTATCTTTTGTATCGCTCATCTCACTAGACTTCATAAAATCATTACCTCTGTGTGCTTATGTGTGTTGGATTGTATAAACTTAAAATTAAAAAAATCATTAACTGACTCCACACGTTGCATATGTGGTATATATAGGCTGAATGTGTTTTATTTTTAAACATAAGTAGGATATTATCCCCAGTTGAGAGGATACTAGCATCGTAAACCAAAATCAAGAGAAAATTACACAACAAAGGTATAGGTATTGAGTGTTCCTGTAAGGCGAACAAAAGAACTTACCACTGAAACGGTAAATGCAGTACAAAGTTTCTCCTCATTTTCTTTATGGGATACCATGAGAGGAAGCTGCAATCTTTCCAAGTCTTCCTCTTTCATGCTCACACAAACAATCCCAGTTCCATGCTTCACAAAGAAAGCCATAGCCTCAGAAGTAACTTTAGATGCAGCCATTATTATATCTCCTTCATTTTCTCTATCTTCATCATCTACGACTACGACCATCTGCAAAGTGGTCGAAAACATAAAAGAAAATTAAGAACACAGTGGCTAAATTTTTTACATTCATGAAACTGATAATACTCATGGGATAACAACCTTTCCTTGACGAATGTCTTCAATGGCCTCTGTCATAGATGAGAAACCTTCTGACGGCTGGTCCAGGTCAAATTCATCATCTTCAACAACAAAGCTGCTATTTGTTGAAGCCATATCTGCTGCAAGTACTCCAAAATCTACAGAATCAGGCTGTACTTCAACTCCGCCAGACACGGCACTGATAAGAGCATTACATGCAAATTTTTTGCCACTTGAATTGGGGAAAAGGCCACCTTCCCCAAATAACAGAGATTTAACACTTCCATTGGCCTTGGTAGTGAAGCCCACTTTATTAAAGGACTGTAGAGGGCAGCCATTCACAGAATACAGATTACCACAATGCTGCTTATCAAACTGTCTGGAATTTTTAAATCTCCTGCACAATAACAAGGTTAGCTACCAATACGCATCATCAAGAAAGGCAAGATGCCAAAAGCTCTGAAAATAACAAAATTCTGCTCAACACGCACAGTATTTTAATATTTTTTTATCCCAACAAACATGTCTAAAGTTCATTGTATCTACCGAATTCATAAAATACCACCCAAAAGGCTATGACCTATTCAAGAGCCCCTAATCAAACACAGCTCACATCATAGCAGAAAAGATTGCAAGTGTCTTTCTCTTTACCAATTTTAAGCTTTTGGATCTGAACAAAGAGAACCCAAGTTTCTTATATCACAAATAAATCGATGCAATCATATAATGGAAGTCAGATTAACATAAGACATCACATACTCATGAAGAGAATCAATTCAATATTTTTTTTCCCGTTGTCTGTGATTAAAAACAACAGCTTTAAATACGCGCGAACAAATAAAAAAGGATAAACAACTAAAAAAATCAATTTGAAATCCCATATTTATGCATCTAACAGAGAAAGAACAAATAAAAATACAAAAAAGATTACACCAAGAATAGGGAGATAGCTTACTGAGATCCAGAAATGGTGGTTGAAGAGCAAGAAAACTTTAAAGAAGCCATTTTTGGTTTAAGACTGAAGGGTCTTGATGAGAAAAATAGATGAAGAGAAATCAAGATTTTTGGATAAAAAATTTATTTGGATTTTGGGTTTGGGATACCACATCTTAAAGAGGAGGGAGGGAGGAAAAAAAATTCAAAGAAGATTGATGAAACGACTAGGAAATTAGTGATGGAGATAAGAGAGAGAGAGAGAGAGAGTCGTTAGAGCGTGGGTAATATAACAATGCGTCACCAACCAATCACGGCTCATTTCGTTGGAGTTCAACCTTCTGTCTTGTAAAGGACATTGTTGACAATGTTGAACGGATAAATGTATTGGTTGAAAAGATAAATTGTTAGAAAAAAGATAGCGTGTTTTCGACTTATAAGTTAAGAAGTTATTTCTAGATTTTTTAATTTAATTTAATTAAAATTAATTTTAATTACAAGTATTACCAATTTATTATAAACACGTTTCGTGACACTCAATATCATTTCTCTTAAAAAGTTCTTAATAAATTTATCATTAACATAGACATAAATCGATATTTCATGAAAGAAAAAAAATTATCATTTATTTTTTTAATTAATCGAGGTATAGTTACAATGATGACCGTGCTCGTGTTAAATATGTTAGATATTTATACAATAAATATAATATGTGAAAGAAATAATTAATTCAAGTGAAGTGCCCAACTGGTGAAAAGTGTGGAATTTGTGTGGGAGGTCGGGGGTTCGAGTCACGCCTCACGCATTA
>CAIGRP010097882.1:0-10393 GCA_903798385.1 Fraxinus cuspidata
ATTTTGGTAAAATATTTAAATATTGATAGAATAATGATAAATATATCAATATTGAGCTTGTTTGATAGCTCGTAAATAAATCATGCATATTAGGCTCGTCTACATAAACTAGTAATTGAGTTAGAATAAGGGGTGACACGTGTAGAGCAGGTTATTAATAAATTTCTAATTGGTTCTTTTATTAAATAAGGATTTTGTATTAAAAAAAATTGTGAGGCAACCACGTGTGTAGGAGAAGTTGAAAATGTGTCAATTAATTCTATCTTAATACTATTTAATTGCCTTGATTTTGAGAAATTGGTAATAATAGCATGCCATTTTTGTTGGATAGGAAATGAAGCGATTTTTTTTAATTGTGTGGATTACCGAGAAAAGTTGCATGCAATATCTTTTGAAGCTTAATAATCAAGTCACAGTCTATTCCAGTAAAATAATATCATCTAGGTAAACCAAGAATAGGACTACACTTAGATAACAATTATACTGACTTTGTATAAAAGAAAAGTTAAGAAGTGTAATACGAAACTTCTCAAACCAAGCCCAGGGAGCTTGCTTTAGCCTACACAAAGAACGTCTTAACTTACAAGCATCATAAGGTGAGAAATCTAAGATCGAGAAGCCGCAATAGCTAAGATGGTCCGAACAGTGGTCATCTTGGCAATATGAGCAAATGTCTCATCATAGTCTACTCCATATTCTTGTTTGTTACCAAGTGCTATGAGTCAAGCTTTGTAGCGGTCCAAGGAACCATCGAAAAGAAGTTTTACAGAGTCAACTCATTTACTCTCAATAGGTTTGACTATATGAGGACAGAGAATGATATCCCAAGTACGATTTTCCTCAAGTGCTTGAAGTTTTTCTTGCATTGCATTTTGCCAATACTCGTGTTCCATAGCCTACAAGAATAAATGGAAATAAAGGACAAGTTAGCTGCTAAAGATACAGGTGAAGAGAAATCATAGCGATTAGGAGGTCGAGAAGGGAGGGTAGACCCATGAAGAGGTGTTGAATTAGTAACAGGATCAGGTCTCGAGCTGAGATCTTGAGGGAGCAAAGAGGGACACAGAGTAGAACTATCCATATGATGACGACACCTTTCCATACATAAGACCATGTTTGAACCTTTCCACCATTGTTGGAGAATCAGAAAAGCTAGGCATATAAGACAAAGGTGATGATTGCTTCTCAACATAAGATGGAAAGAAATATTGATTTTCGAAGAAAACCACATTCCTAAAAACTCTTATACGACGAGCATTGAGATCATAACAAATATAACCTTTTTGTGTGATAGCATAACCTAGAAAGGTACACTTAAGAGATTGAGCATAAAGTTTATGGTGTTCATGAGCAGGAAGATGCACAAAACATAAACAACCAAAGGTACGAAGATTCGAGGATTAAGGAGAATGGCCGAACAACTTAAAGAGGGAAATCATTATTCAACATTGGAGAAGGTAAACAATTTATCAAATGAACAGAAGTTGAAAGTGCTTCACACCAAAAGCGAATAGGAATAGATGATTCAAGTAAAATGGTTTTTACCACATCAAGAAGGTGGCTATTCTTCCTCCAGCGACACCATTTTGTTGTGGTGTCGAAAGACAAGAACATTGAGAGATGACTCCTTTGTCTTGAAGAAAGTACCAAAACTCATTAAACATATATTTTCTTCCAAAATCATATCGCAAGAACTTGATTCTGGCAAAAAATTAAGTTTCAAGAAGGGCAAGAAAGCGCTTAAAGAAGAAGAAGGCTTATTCGTTAGATCGAAGAAAGTAAATCTAAGTAAAACGACAATAGTCATGTATGAAAGTAACAAAATACTTATAATGTTCATGAGAAACAACAGGTGCAATCCTCCAAACATTACTATGAATGATATCGAGACAATGTATTGCACGAGATACATGGTTTGGAAAATGTAGTGCTTTACTATGCCAAGTATACATGTAACACAATCAAAAGGAAAATCAAGAGAGCGAGATTCTTTATTGCCTAATAAATCAGAATTGAAAAAGTACTAAGGACATGAGAGTTTGGGTGGCCTAGATGTCTATGCCACACTTGACTTCCATGTGTAACAACTTTACAAGCAAATGATAGTAAAAGAAAACGAGAACTAATTGTGGAAGGAGAAATGTGTAGAAGAAAGTGCCGTCCCACTTTAGGCTCCTTCATGATCGTTTTTCCGGACACTTGATCTTGCACAACACAACCAGAATGAGAAAATGGACATTATAATCGTGATCGACCAATTGGCCAATAGAAATAAGGTTTGTGGATAGATTAGGAGACACAAAAAACTAGTCAATGAAGGTGAAATATCACCAACTGCGCTGATAGGTAGAGAATTACCATCAACCGAGTGAATTTTTAGGTTTCCATCATAAGTTTTCATATTAAAAAGAGGGAAAACAATATTAGTCATATGGTTAGAAGCTCCGGAATCAATATACCATGGTTTAGAAGTAAATGTGTTAATACTTGAGAGTCTAAAAGCAGAAAATGCAGAAAGTATCATATGTTGTACTGTTTTAGGAGTGAGTGTATTCGAGGTTGGTAAGGCAGTCTAAGCAAGGTTAGAAGCAATATGTGAGGTAGCAGGTAGTGCAGAAGAACTAGAGGCACCAACTGATGCTTAATAAGCTGTTTTTTTGCTTCATTTTAGGTTGAGTGGGATAGTTGGAGATGATATGCCCTCGCTTCTTGCAATTGTTACAAAATTTCTTCGCACAAGCCTTTGTAATATGACCAAACTCTTTGCAACTATAACATTGGACATCACTCATGTCTCTACCTTTATTCTTCCCTTGTATAGAATAGGCCATGTTAACATGTGCACTAACGTTAATTTGATATTCCATGGTAGCTTGAGTGACCATACGCAGTTTCTCTCAAAGAAGTTCACTTAAACAAGCATCTAAGGATGGTACAGGATCACTGTTCATCAAATTAGAATGTGTGGCTTTAAAATATGATCATAGCTTCATTAAGAATTGATCCCTCTTATTGGTTTCATGCACTGTTTGAACAACAAAGAGGGTTCAACTGGAACATTAGCATAAACGATGTTTCAACAATCGGACCAAAGATTTTGAAAACCAGAAAAATATTCTTCAATTGAGATTCCCTTGTGTGAAGTTATTTATCTCATACTCCAGTTGAAACCTCCTAGCATTGTTGTCTTGATTGTAAATATTTTTCAAATAATTTCACATGTCCTTGGCTATTTTGTAAGGCCTTAGATTTAGAATAAGGTGAGACTCCACCGAGCTAAGTATCCATGTCATAACCCGAGCATCCTTGATTTCTCACTTAGACAAATTATCCTTATTTGTCGGTCTTTGATCACTTCCATAAATATGACCCCATTATTTCCCTTTGACAAATAATTCAAACTGAAACTCCCAAGCAGAATAATTCTTTCCGGTGAAACGAAAATGAAAGACATCTAACTTATATGACGACATGATGATATACAACAGCAGGAATGATGGCAGCAACATCAAAACCAAAAATAGAGCAGCAGTAGAAGAAAAAGCAAAATATAGTAGCAACAGAAGAAGCAAAGTACATTAGTTACAACATAAGAAGCAAAATATTGCAGTGGAATCAAAATAACCTAAGAGTGCATCAAGAATAGAAGCAAATTCTGAAAACCAAGACCTCAAAAAATCCAGAATTCAACTAGAAGATGTGCACAAGACAAGATTGAAATCCCTGATGCACCAGAACATGATTGCACAAGAACTGACCATGTTTTAGAGTTGTGGCTCTGATACCATGTTAAATTAACAAGAAAGCTTTGGAAAAACTGATTTGTCGTTTGCAGGAATTCTCATTACTAGCCCACTTATTTAAAGTCATATTCATCCTTTCAGCTACACTATTTTGTTGAGGTGTTCCTGGAATTGTCTTCTTTATCATGATTTCACTATTAACACTGTACTTCTTTAAATCATTATCTACATATTAATTATCCCTATTCTCTGACTGCAAACACTTCACCTTCAAATCTTTTCATTTTCAACCATCGATTTCCTTCTCTTGAAGGCATAATAAGCATCAAATTTATTCTTAAAAAAATAGACACATACCTTCCTACTTGAGTCATAAAAAATGTCACATAATAATTGGGACCTCCAAAAGAATTATCAGTTGAAGGTCCCCATACATTCATATGAATCAACTCCAATTTCGTAGCTTTTGGCTCCATTCCGATTTTAGAGAAACTAACATTTTTTCTACTTGTCAAAAATATAGCCTTCACACGAATTGTGTTCAATAGATTTCAACCACATTAACTTTCCTTTAGATTGAAGCACTTTCATTCCCTTCTCACTCATGTGTCCCCGCCTATAAGAACTAATAGCTGAATCAGTAATTGCAGCCATGTTTCTACAATTGGAAGTGATGTAAGAGTTCCATATTTATTTTCTCGAGCAAAAAGCATAGATCACTTAGTAACTTTCCAAACGCTGACACCGAAAGCCACATTATGACCTTCATCATCAAGTTGTCCAATTGAGGTCAGATTACACAACAATTTAGGTACATATTTCATCTTATGAATTTTCCATATAGACTCGTTTGACATTCTCAAACCAACATCACCAATACCAATAATATGCTGGGTTCTCCATCATCAAGATATACCTTTCCATAATTCTCAGTAACATGGTTTTTCATAATCTCATGATGTGCAGTGGTATGAAAAGAAGCTCATGAATCCATCACCCAAGAATCAATAAGGTCGTTAACTAATAAGAGTAAAGCATCTTGCATCTCTTTAGTAACCGCATTAGCACTGTCATTATTCTTTTTCCCTTCTTCTTTTGTGCTTTGCAATTCTTTTTCATGTGATCAGTCTTTCCACAGTTCCAACATTTCACATTCTTCCCAAACCTGGATTTGCTTATGCCATTTCTCCACTTTCCATCGTTACCTTTATTGAATTTTTTTCTCGAAACTCCTTTCTTTATTTTCGACATTGGGACTTCTCCAGAATCTCTCTCGTGGACTTCCTCAGTAAGAATAGTATCACGTATATCACTAAATTTCAATTTCATTTTGCTTATAGAATTACTGACACATTTCTCACATACTCTCAACTATTTGGTAATGATGCCAATATGATTAGGGCATAGACCTAATCATCAAATTTAATCTTGATTAAAACCAACTAATTGATAATTGTATTTAATTTATTCAGACGTTCTACTACTTGAGCACCTTCAGTCATCTTTAAATTAAATAATTTTTTTATCAGTTGTACCTTGTTACAATATAGATGACTTCTCAAACATATCGGATAGTACCTTCAATAAATCTATCGTGGTTTTCTCCACGTCACGTTTTGACCAACATTTTTGAACAGTGTCTATTGGATAACACCCAATACCCGAGGATCAACAAGTTTTCATTTATCATCCTTCATTTCTTTCGGCTTTTCATTCATAAGTGCATTTGCAAATTTTTACAGATAATCCTCAATCGAATACCTAGAATGTAAAAGGCATACCATCAAACATATAGATCTCTGCTGATGTTCCTTCTCTGCAGTCATTACTCTCAATCAAAAGCACAAGCCCATATATCAATTGTTGAGAATTCTAAACATTAATTCTATTCCATCGAGAGCAATCAATTCGAAAAAATAAAAATAAATACTCAAGAACACGTAAGATTTATAGAGGTTCGCTTCAATGTGAGTGTACATCATCTCCGTCGCTGTAGTAATTTACTATGATGAAAAAAGTTTTACAAGTAAAAATTGCACACCTATTTTGTCTAGCCTCTCTTTCTTTCTTCTTATTATTATTTTTTTTATGACAGTAAAAAAAGTCTGAGTATAATTCCTTATTTATAAGATAAATTAGAACAAAATCGATTTTTACAAGGAATCCAATTCTTAAATAGAATTTTACAAGAATACAAATTCCTAAACAATTCTTAATGAAATTTTGGTTCAGAAAGCCTTCCGCCCCTCTTACAATCCCCACATGCAACCTCATTGCAGAGATCTAGCTTTGTGAAGTGAAAATAATTAAGATTGTCAATAATTAAGTTCCATGACTTAATAATCATAAGATTGAAAGAGCTTTTAATGACCTTCTGCGATCAAGTCAAGACCTCTTCCCTTAGATCTTTCCTTTTGTCCTCTCTTTAGGTCCCTCAATTTTTGGGAAATGTGAGAATGTGGTTAATCCTAATTTTTGAGAAATACATCCATAAATGGCATATTTATAATACTCAAATAGAGTTATATAATTATACAATTCTCATTTGGACTTTAATATTAGATCAATCAAGTCCGACATATATATTAGAGCCAAAAGAGAGTCCTAATCGAACTCACTTAACTAAGGTAGATCTATTAATTTTCGCTCATTCTACCAAAAATTCGAAACTGGACTCTCGAGTCGAGTGACAGTTATGTAAACAAATTATGATTCGATAACAATATCCTTTAATCACTATTCCACAATTCAACCTTCGTTTGACTGTCAATATGTTGGATTAGCCTCCTGATTCCATTTTCATAAGACAAATCCATTGTGAACAAATCACAAAATAGAGTCTAAAGATCACATCATCAAACTACTTAGCTCAATTTCAAATGCCTATAGCGAATGCCTCAGAGTGACAATCGTCTTGTTGTAATAATTAACTCATTCATCTATTGCAACTATATGATCTCTAACTATTTCACCCTTATTCCCAGAGTATCAACATCATTCTTCCAATTAAGAATTCATTCATTGACACATCAAAGAATTTGAAATAGCAATCAAATATACATTACTTGTTCAGGATTTAAGTTACTCGTTTGATGATCGAGTAGAAACTTATTCCTAGATAGAGGTCACAAACGAGTCATCTGCACGATTCTGTTCAATGTGTACCAAATAAATCATTTTTCTTATTTCTATGATCTAGAAATTTTTTAATAAGAGTAATACAATCTTATCAACATAAATGATTCAACTTGATGTACCGATCATGAAAGATATATTTCGATCACGTCACAAAATTTGTGTTTTACTACACTAGAATCATCTAGTATACAATTTGTGAAATCATTTTTGATCATGAAACTTTAGATTAGGATTTCAAGTAAAATATGCGAATAATCAAATCATAATTCCTAATACCGTTTGCAAAATAGGGGCATCAAAAACAATAGGGCGTAACATGCATCGAATTGCTATTAGAAGTTGATTGATTTTATTGAGATAAATTAATGGTTTGTTTGAGTTTATTTTTTGGGAGAATATATTTTATAATTGTACTTTATTTAAGAACATGTGTTTATAAAGTAGAATTGCTTTTTAATTTACGTGTAAAATTATTGTTTTGGACAATGTGGAATTACAGACGTGACTAGGGACTAAAGTGGTACTATCTAATTGAGATTTTGTCCAAAGTTGGACCACGACGAAATTTAATTCTTGTTTGACAACCATTATTTTGAGTAATGGAATTTTGAATAATGAATTTTTTCGAGAATATATGAATTATGATTATAAAATATGATTTTTTTTTGAATTTAAACCCCTGTTTGGTACATATTAAAATTCTCATTCTCATTTTTCTACTTATTTTCAACTACATATTTTTCAATAAAATAATATTTTCCATCACATCAATAACTTTTTTTTTATTTTTCAACCACACATTTTCCATCAATTTACTATTTAAGAATACATTCTCTCAAAATAATATGGTTCAAAAACACCCTAAATATAAAATATTTTATTATTTAAATGCTTAAATGCGTGGTTGAAAATGAACATGGAATACGTGCTTGTTATATTTGTTAAATAGGGTTTAACCCCATTATCTTATCGAAAGCAAGCCCTGCTCTGCTCTCGTTCGCTCGCTCCGCCTATCGCCGTCGCTTTCTATCTAGATTCTAGAAGCTGCGGAAACGGCAAAAGACTGGAGGAACTGAAAAATGCCTGGACTAACTGCACCTTCGGATTATTCGCAAGAGCCACCTCGCCACCCTGCCCTTCTCATTAATTCCAAGGTTCGGAATCAGAATTCATCTCTCTCTCTCTCTCTCTCTCTCTGTAGACGCATTCCTAGATGCAGCCTTGATCGTGCAGACATTCAGAAATTCGCTTATAATGATCACAGTTTTAATTTGTTGAAAATCAGTGGATTGTTTAAAGCTATATTCCAGTGACGAACTTGAAGCTTGAAGTGGATTTTTCGTTAATTTTGAAGAAATATTTCCAATTCTTCAACCGTTGAAAACAGATAATTGGAGTTTCTTGAATCTTATTGTCTTAGTTGTTGAATATGTATATTGAACATTTTGTCCTACTGATAATTGTCCCAAGTCCAATTTCAATAGGCAAGAATGTAAAATTATATGTCCGAAATTCTCATTCTTAAGTAGTTATGATTTACTACAAAAGATGGCAATGTTATTCAATACGTTAGACAATAGAATGTCGCTTTTGAAATGACATCTCCATTTTGGCAATTTTTTATGTCAATCAATTATTGCTTTGTGGGCTCATTGCTCAATAGCGTAAGAAATGTTGATTGGTGCCCTTTTGGTCCAGGAGCCCTTCAATGCTGAACCACACCGTTCAGCTTTGATTTCATCTTACATTACGCCAGCAGATTTCTTCTATAAGAGAAATCACGGGCCAATTCCAATAGTTGATGACATAGAGAGGTCCAGCGCCTTCCCTTTTTCACGAATACATCTTTTTCCAATCTTCATCTTGCTGAAATCAATAAATTTCATATGACTAACAAAATCTATTTGGTTGAGCAGATATAGTGTTACTGTAACTGGTCTAATAGGGAACCGAAAAGAGCTGTACATGAAAGACATTTGGTGAGTGATATAGATTATCAATTTTATGCCTTACCACGTCATTGTTTATCATCTTCCAAGATTGTTTGAACTTTGGACTTATATTGTTTGTCAATAACAGGAAGCTACCCAAATATAATGTTACTGCCACTTTACAGGTATCATTGTTCTTTAAGAATTATGTTTATAGAGGTTAGTTTTATACGTTTGGTAAGAGTTATGGATCAAGAGAAGGATTATCTGCATTTCTTTTTGGTGGCATGGAAACATTCTAGGGAAATTATTGGAAGGTTGCATTACATGAGAAATTTATGCCACTGAGTAGATGCTGATGCTGATAAGTAGTATTACTTTTGAAAAATGGAAATGAAGGTTGGACATGACATGATACACAATGTAATTTTCAAAAGATTAAGTCTGAACATGTTGATTAAATTACTTCTAAACGCATACAGTCATATAGTGTATCTTGATTTTTATACTCTTCCGTTTTTTTTTCCTCAATATATTTCATACTCTTTTTTAACTTGATTATGAATTTTGCTAGAGAAATCTTTTGGGAAGTGAGTATTTGTTATATAAAGATTACTTTTGAGTTGGAATAAATTTTAGTTTGGTTGTTGTTTTGACTATATTAGTCATGATCATTCCGTTGACAATATTGGACCTTATAGGATCCGTGCTCTAATGACGTCTCCTCCCTACAATGCCAGCAATATAAATAAGCTCTACTGCAAATTCAAATGAGAGCACAAGAAAAATACCATTACATGAAGATTTTTTGTAATGCCCAAATCTAGTACATTTTCTAAAGAAAAAAAAAAGATTTGAAGTGTTATCAAGATTTTCCTTAGCTAATTTATGCGGAATTTAACTCTATTGTACAAATCTTGGGATATGTCCCAGTGAATTGGGATATGCACTTTCTACTATAGAGGGCTTCAAAAGGAGTCATGCCATAGTAGCCATAGTAGCCTGGAAGCTATTATTGTATCAAACTACATTAACGATAGGTGTGACTCCTAACTACCTCCTAAATCCAAGACACATGCTTGAACATGTCTTCTAAAGATTTGAACGGTCATTTCTGACTATCCATCAGATTGAGGATGATATGCACCATTGAAATTCAACTTTGTCCCCATAGCTCCTTGCTTGTTCTTCCAAAATTTGGAAGTAAATTTTGGATCTTAATTTGAGACGATGGAACGCTGGAACTNTGCTCGGAGCATGTCTTCTAAAGTTTAAATAGTCATTTCAGACTGTCCATCAGAGTGAGGATGATAGGCAGTGCGGAAATTCAACTTTGTCCCCATAGCTCCTTGCTTGTTCTTCCAAAATTTGGAAGTAAATTTTGGATCTTAATTTGAGACGATGGAACGCTGGAACTCTATGCAACTTAATGATTTCCTTAATATATAATTGAGCAAACTGATCCATACTGTAGTTCATTTTTACGGGACTAAAATGAGCTGACTCTGTCAATCGGTCTCCAATTATCCAGATGCCATCGTGTCCTTTCATCGACTTCGGAAAACCTACAACAAAATTCAT